>JAQFZA010000389.1:0-23073 GCA_034695115.1 Desoria olivacea | reverse complement strand
GCTCCCACGGAACCTACCACTCCCACTGCCGCTCCCACGGAACCTACCACTCCCACTGCCGCTCCCACGGAACCTACAACTGCCACGGAACCTACCACTCCCACTATCGCTCCCACGGAGCCTACCACTCCCACTATCGCTCCCACGGAACCTACCACTCCCACTGCCGCTCCCACGGAACCTACAACTCCCACGGAACCTACCATTCCCACTTCCGCTCCAACGGAACCTTCCACTCCCACGGATGCTCCCAATCCCACTGCCGCTCCCAATAATGAAATCCCAGAACCTGAACTAGTAGCTTTCAAGAGGTCTCAAATTGATAGCGTTAAACGACTACAACGTTCGCGATCGGCAAGAAAATTGAGAGAAGTTCGACAGGATACCGACGAACCGTACAATGACGTGAGTTTTATTTAACAGCTATATTTTATTGTAGCATAGAACTTCTGTCTATTTATATTGTTTTTGTTGCGCATTTATAGGTATTTGTTGGTAAGGGCAACACCGTAACACCATATACTGGGACTGCTTGGACTTTTGTTGGAGCTGAAGAAGACGGTGACAGTACAACTGTAACTTGGACTCATAATATGACTGCCAGTGGAGAAACAGGCGTAAAAATTACGGTATGTTTCTCTGTAAAATTTAGTTTGATTTAAATTTCACTTCTAATGCCAACTGATTTGTGTAGGATGCTGATATCTACCTACTGTGGTCGTACGGTGAAACTGACGACAGCGACGGCCATACTCCAGAAACCCGAAACTTCCTAAAAATCAATTTATTGAACCCAAATAGTGGAAGTGCATCCTTAACATTTTCAAGTACTCTCTCAGTTGTTCTTCTAATTAATATGTTAAGAAACATCCTCAATTAGAATAAATCAAAACGGACAAGGGTTGTCAAAACGTCATCACCGACTTATTTTGCTAAATCGTAAAGGCTGATATAACTCTGTTAATCGTGTTCTTAGAAATATGTCAGCATCATAACAATGTTTGTAATTTTTCGCTAAACGACTTTTCCCCCATATCCTTAAAGTTTGAATAGAATACAAGATCTTTTGGAAAATGTGTTCATTTTTATCACTTTCATTAAACTTTCCTGTTCGTTCGTATGCTCCACAGTGGAAACCCCAACTTGATAAAACATAAAACTTAGATGAATTGTCAAATAAATTTGTATCCAACCCATCGCTTGCTCAACTGCGACACTCTAACCGATTTGCCTTAGAACTTCGCTGTCAGTCGCTCAATGGCAACCCCCTTTCCCAATTACCTTCACTTGCTGAATAACTAGATCATGGCGCTCCTTCACCATGTAAAGGCACTGTAACTGTAACTCGCTAAACGACCTACTCTTTATAACTTCCTATTAAATTAAATGTTCAACAAAATTCAAGATTTTACCTCTTTTCAAATTCAATACGGTTGTCAAAATGTTTTTTCTCAACGGAAACGGACAAAAATAGGATTAATGTATGTTCTAGGCGCAAAAAATGTCCAACTTAAAGGTTAATATAAAATCATAAAAGATATAAAAAGCCACAGCTTTTAAAAATCATATTTTATTATTTTAATCAAATTTTAACCAATTCAGACAATTCAGGTGTCAAAATTGCATTTGTTAACAGAATTTAATAATAATGACTAAATTAATTTAAAGCTACTGCTATCAACTTTACATCCAAATATATTATTAGCCGTATAATGAGAGAAAGGGCTAATAAGTGAGAAAAAGTTATACAATTTCACAATATGAAATTATTCGATTCGTAGCCGGTTTGTAATTTTACTCGTGTTTCGGAAGTTATACATTAGAATGTGTTACTAAATTAGCATTAGTGTGTATCATTAATTTTTTCCCTTTTTATAGTTAATTGCAATACTGTTTTGTACTAACTTGTCTTGACTTGTTAATTTTAACAGCAGAAATGGGTATGTATCCTCTTCCGCTCCACGTATTGCTGTTTTGTTTATTCGGATCACCCTTAGCGATACGTAGATTTTGAAGCTTTTATCAAAGGGGTTTAAATTATCTTAGCGATAAGCTCGATGTTTTTTTCTGATTTTTATATTAAAAAATATTAATTTGGTTCGTACAAACAAATATCTTTTTACTAACGTTATTAAAGGTGCGTGGAAGATATTTTAATTAATGATGATCCTTACTGACGAAGTTTATAATAATATTAAAAAGAAATATTTCAAAAGTGGGTATCAATGATCCTAAAGTAAACATTAGGGGGCTTAGGGGGTGAGAGTTCAACAGCACAATTATGTTGAGCTGCGGTTTATGAACAGGTCAGTGTTTAGGGGAGAGAGACGGTAAATTACTGAAGTTAACTAAAAGACAGCTAAAATATTAAATGGTGGGGGAGACGAAAGTTGCAGGTTAAATGTGAGGCGTTAATTTATGATACATGGAAGACACTGGATAAAATGCACGTTTCGGAAAAAAGATATCATCAAAATTTCAGGTAACGGTCAGACGGCTGTTGTAAAGTGAAAATAAACCCTCAGGATTTAGGTGTAAAATAAGAAAAGTGCATCAGAAGGCATTGTCGTAACTCTCGTATTCAATTCAGGTTAATCTTAATCCTTATAATCCCAATTTAGTTGATAACCATACCTGATAGTTGAACAAAATCTGGAGGTAACAATTTATTTATTTCAGTCATTTCTCATTTGTTTGGGTAAAGGAACATTCCGAAATGAGGTTCAAACTGAGCAGTATTTTAACTCTTTTTTGGGTGACGTGTGTTGTCGCTCAGAATTTTTCGCAAATTTTGGACGATAGATATACTTTAGCATGGGAAATTATAGAAGGTGACATTATATTTACAGCCACCGTAGCTACAAACGGCTGGGTTGGTTTGGGCTTTAATCAGCGAAACCTTATGGATGGTGCGGAACTAGCAATAGCTGGAATTGATTCTACCGTTACAACTACAACTTCGAATCCAGTGACAACAATCGGAACATCTACATCCACTCCATTGACCCCATCTACGACATTAGTCCCATCCACGACCTCGTTTACTTCTCCAACATCAACCTCGTTTACTCCCCCAACATCGACCTCGCTTCCTCCGCCAACCTCGACCACGTTTACTCCCCCAACATCAACGTCGTTTACTCCTCCACCATCGACCTCAGTTACTCTCCCACCTCCGACTACTACAACGACTCCGGAAGGCCCAACTACTACAACGAATCCGGAAGGCCCAACTACTACTACGACTACAGAAGACCCAACTACTACGGAAGACCCAACCCCTACGGAAGACCCAACGACTCCGGAAGGCCCAACTACTACTACGACTCCGGAAGGCCCAACTACTACTACGACTCCGGAAGGTCCAACTACTACTACGACTACGGAAGACCCAACTACTACGGAAGACCCAACTACTACGGAAGACCCCACTACTACGGAAGACCCAACTACTACAGAAGATCCAACGACTACGGAAGACCCAACTACTACGGAAGATCCAACAACTACAGAAGACCCAACTACTACGGTAGACCCAACGACTACAGAAGACCCAACGACTACAGAAGACCCAACTACTACGGAAGACCCAACGACTACAGAAGACCCAACTACTACGGAAGACCCAACTACTACGGAAGACCCAACTACTACAGAAGATCCAACGACTACGGAAGACCCAACGACTACAGAAGACCCAACGACTACAGAAGACCCAACGACTACAGAAGACCCAACTACTACGGAAGACCCAACGACTACGGAAGACCCAACTACTACAGAGGGCCCAACTACTACGGAAAACCCAATTACCCCTATTATTGTAGGAGGTGAAGATCTTGAATTCGAAATCGATTCCAGGGAGCAGAATTCTCGCTTCATAAGAGCCTTAACCGAAGAGAATGATTATCTTGACGATGACCGACAAACAAATCAGCAATTGAATCCGTTGTCTTATCTTGAGGTACTAGTAATTTACATTTAATAACAAAGGAACGACGCTCAGTATTGAATTTGCTATCTCTGATGCTTATTACATTATTGACCTGGCCTTATTATTTATGGTACGAATAGATTTCCCGTGGGAAAGGAAATAGTCGAATTCCACAATATGATCACGAATGGGAACTTTTGGAAGCATATGAAGATGGAAACAACACAATTGTGAAACTAAAGCGACCTTTAGTAACGGATGATGAAGAGGACTTTAAAATAACGGTAAATTACTATTTTTCGTTGGAAATTTATAATTTTTTGCTAAATTTATTTTATTTACTATTAGGACACTTCGATAAGTCTCTTGTGGGCAATCGGGGCTACAGATAATATCAGAGAAATTCACATGACAAAGGGTTCAATGCGAATCAATTTATTCCAGCCCAGCTCCTCATCAACTTGTCTCACAGGATCAGTATTTTTACTTGCTTTCGTAAAAATTATAATGCATATGGCAGTTTAATTGTATTATTATTGGAGTTAATGGAATCCTTTTTATATTTGTGATTGTTGAATTTAATATACATGCTAATAAATAATTTCCTTAATTTAAAAAAAAATACCTGTACAGTTGAGAGCCTGTTGTTGTCCAGACGAAGCCATTCCAAAACGGAGAGCCCACGAAACGCTAAGGGCTCAATCGTACCCAATCGACATCCAGTGACTTCCAAACGTACTAGATGTGGCAGTGCTGTGAAAGCATTGTTGGATATCCTACCTATCGGGTTTGAATTAATTTTGAGCTCCCGGAGTTCGGGTATTTGGTCGAATGCGTGACTCGGTACAAACTCCAATCTGTTTCCACTAAGATCAAGCTCCACTAAGTTACTCAATTTCGAAAATGTATTTTTATCTAAGAGCTTTAGAAAACAATTCGATAAAAATATCTTTTGGAGATTTAACAAATTAAGGCTACGGAAGACATTGGCCGGCAGAGCTTGGATGTTGTTACCCGAAAGATCCAGAACCTGAAATTAAGACAATAAATATAACGTTTTACGATGGTATTTCATACTTAGGAAAAAAACTTAATCAAAAATGGTTCAATCGCAAAACAATTGATGATATATTGAACTGTGCAAATAATATAAAAGCCTGGGGGGGCTGACATTTAAATGTTAATGTGGATAGGATTTATTTAATAAGGTCATATTTACAGGTTCTATTTTTTTTAACCTTGAAATGCTTTGGATTGATTTAATTGATCAAACTTATGTTCAATGCATATTTAAACGATTTCTAACCTTCTCTACTTTTTTCATGTGTTTTTACAATTGACATCAGGGGATAAAAGAACTTGATAAAATTAGCGTAAGCTATAATTTATGTCGTATTAATATACCTGAGTCCCAGGATCCAGTCCTTGAGGAACTGCTGACAATTTATTTTTCGGATTGGCACAAATCACGCTTTCTTTCCCACTTTTCCACTTGCACTCACAAGCTACCGGACATTCTTCAGATATTTGGCAAAATAAACTCAAGATCACCAAAGCCACTAATACCAGTCCCTCCGACCAGTTGAAATAGAATTGGCACAATTGTCTCTTAAATTTCCAAGATTTCCTAATAATTTTAACCTGACTTTGACGAGCCACATCACTACTACTTTTCACACTTGTTTCTCTACTGCTCACACAATTTGAATAATTTATCCAAAATTGATCATCCGAATTCTTGTTGTCCTTATAAAAGTAGTTAGCTTCTGGTAGTTTTTCGAGTGGATAGGTCAGTGTAGAATCTTCCATGGTGCATAACATGGGAGGGCCAAAGCCGTTCCATATTTTATCATTTTTGTTGATTCTCGTACGGAAATAATTCCATCACTACTTTCCAAGTAAGTTGGTTGGAATCAATTACGGTCCACAAATTACGGAATTCCTGCAAATATAAAAAAAAATATCTATATTTATTTAATTCCATCACTACTTTCCAAGTAAGTTTTCTATATTTATTTCTGTTTTAGTTTTTTATAATTAAATTATGCAATCACATTAAAATATTTAAAAGGGTAAGCTTGTTCTAACTTCTTGCGGTTTTTAAATTCTAAGCTAATTGTTGTAAGAAGAAATTCAGTTTTCAACTTACATTCGTAGCAATTTTAGAGTAAATTTAATACTCAGAAAATACTTAAAATATTAATTTTAAGCAATAAAGTAACAGCAACACCATAATATTGAAGGAGCGGTTGGTACCTTTTTATATGATAATTCATGGCATTTTTAGCGTTTACTTGTATTTCTGTTTAGTTGTAAGGCTAAATTAAATTGACTAATGACAATTTCCTTATAACTCTTCCAATCCTTTGATAGTATAGTAAGACCTTAAGAATACTATACAAATCATTATGTTCAAACAGTCCGATTGGTGGATTATGAACTAAAATATTTAAGATCATATTTCATGTGAATTTATTAAATCACCTATTCATATAGCCCATGTTATCTCAAAAAACTGCCAAGGTTTTTTGTTAAATGAAATTAAAAAAAATAAAAAAAATCTAAAAGATTATTGTTGAATCTGACTGCAAATTTTATTAAAAAAGAAGTTATTACTGATGAAAATTCCAGGACCTGACTGTTTAATAATACTTTCTTATTCGACACACTGTTTTCATCGACAATTAAAACGAATTAAAAATTATGTCAGCGGTATGCCAAAAAATATTCTGAATTTCGTAATCTGTTTTAAGTTTTGAGACTCAAATTGAAGTTTTCCATCAATTTTAAATCAAGTCAAGTATCAAAGATTTAACTCAATTCAGGCATTGTGAAACTTATAACACAATTTTAATTTTAATCGTTAAAATAACCATTCCAATGTTGTTTATCTACAGCATGTACATGCAATCCTTAACCCCTCATTTATAGTTTGGCATTCTTAAAGATGCCAACTGGACAGGCATACATTTATTTTATTCTGCAGAATTGCTGCATAGAATCCAATGCCCCAATATATCTTCAAAATTTCTTATAGTTTTTACTTCGCCATCAGCTTGGAGATAATAAAGTCTGGCCAACATGTAATATTTCCTATGTTAATGAGCTTTCTTTTTAAGGAAAGTTTTCATAACTGCTTTCCAATCTACACGTTTTGAATTCAATTAAATTCAAAACCCCATTCTTTCAGAAGATTTGAATAAAATCACATATTAAAAAACTAAACCTACAGTATCGATACTCGATACTACACTAATTTAATAGCCGGGACTGCAAAAATGTTTGCAGGTTAATTAGCATATTCCAAATTACCTAGGATTTTCCTAAAGTGCCGGATTATGAAAATATATAGACCAAATGTTGTGCGTATTTTCATTGTTCTGCAAACACTTTTTATTCATCATTAAACCCGAATGAAACAGCACAGACTTAATTGTTTGCATAATGAATGAACACCCAAATTAGCCGTTAGAGATAAGATACGTTCGGATCCTGATAAACTGACACGATAGGGTTGGTGTAAATCACAATGATAACTGCAAACCCACAGTAAGTCAATACCAATATAAAACATCCATCTAAATTTTCTAATATGGCCCAAAAAAACAAAATTCATCGGACATTTCACGAGTTGAATATTTAAAAAAAATAAAGATAGTGATTAGTTTCATTAGCCTTCTACGCTACAATGTTCACAGTATGTCTGGAAGTGTCAAAAATGGTTTCTTGGTCCTTGGGGGACTCTCCCTCTTGACGTTGATGTGGACTTTTAGTGCAAAAATCAAGCCGGAAACACACATTGTACATTTAAGACCTCGTGTTAATGTGAAACAGAATGAGAAGTTAAGTCCTCCTGAATTTATTTCAGAACATAAAACCCTGAGTGACGAGATTCAGTTTGTGGGAAATGTTCCGCCGTCAAAAGATTCTTCTTATGTTGGTCCTACAAATGCAGACAACTTCGAATGGACGAAGGAATTTACGCAGAAGAATTGTGGAAAAAGACCATCCCTTTTGGAAATTGAAATTAGCAATGGACATTGGCAGGTAATTTTTCGACCAACATCGATTATATATTCGCGTCCAATACAATTTATTTCTTCAGGTGTCGGAACGACCTTTACCTTTTGACCTTGGCTTGGAATCCCCTTCAAATCATGCTTTGATGAAGTAACGGTCTATTTCCTCTGATAACCTTGAACTTAATCTACTTTAAAGGATTGACAAGCTGTATCCTGTTCAATTTACGTTTGCAAATATAAGTCTAAGTATTGAGCCTGACAGACATCATTATCTGTAGTTAATTTCATAGAGACGCAGGGTATAATTCCACACCGATAAGGCCAACTGAATAAGATAGATGATGATATTTGTTGGCATTGATATAAACCCTTGGTTGGCAGTAGCAGGATCTGCAAAATGTAGTAATTTTGATGTTGGTATTTTGATTTGAGTTTGTAAATTTTGTGTTGGATAGATAATGCGGATGCAACAAGGACCTAATTCTACACTTACATACGCCTACGGTGCATATTTAGACACCAGGTTGGAGCAGCCTGTAATTAGAATTTTAATTAATTCGGAAGTCCACTGGAACGTCTCAGATCTTCCAGTTCAGAGGCCAAATTTTTGCCAAATATGGTATACCAATTCAACCAATCCAGTTGTCATGCAGGTTAGTATTAATTGCCAATTTATTACATTTTCAAAATTAGAATTCCGGGAAGCACAACTTTTCCCAAAGATGGAAATTCTTCATAAATGCCTGACTTTTTAATTGAATTTCACAGGTTCGGGAAGTGGTTTACGTTTGGAATGAAAAATGGGGCATCAGTGGTATCTATCACCCGTATCTCTTAACTTGTGACCTACCTCGAAAAGATAACGTTACGGTACAATTTATTAATCAAACTTTAAAAATTTGGTAATAACAAGGTATAAGAAATCTAATCAGAATGTGTTCTTGTAGAGTTCCGTAGCCCTAGACGAAATACCCGAATCAGTATCACTTGTCGAAGAGATGTGCAACAAAGCGACAAACGACCTTCACATCAATTACAAAAAGCCAGAGATGAAGCAGGATATCGGAGTTTGTGTAAAAGGGTTGGATATGCCTATGGAGGACATGTCAATTCGAATGATTCAGTGGATTGAAATGTTAAGGATTTTAGGAGCCGGTGTCATTCACTTTCATAAATTTGATGTCCACCCGAATACGGCCAAGGTTGATGGGTTTCATAACCAACATCATTGAGTCAAATGATTAAATACTTTTTTTTATGTACTTGTACTTGTAGTACATAATAATATGTACTTGTAGCGAATACTAAATAGGCAAATTAATTCTGGATTTTCTTACAGGTCTTAAAATATTACGAGGACAAGGGACAAATCACTGTTAAGCCATTTAGTCTTCCTGGTTTCCAGCCAGATTTCCCAGTAATGCGGGATGAGTATTTGTATGTGAAGGTAAGCGAAAGTCATATTTTATCATTGACTTGTAATTTCCCATTTCCATCCCTTCGTTAATCTTGGAAGACTGAATCCCGACAAAACACTGTCATACGACTGATGCATTTTATTACTTTTGAATAGGGGAACATTGGAAGGAAGAGGAGACAGGAAGTGATTGCGTACAACGACTGTTTTATGACGTACATGCATGCATACAAGTACATTGCAATCATCGACATTGACGAGGTAATAAAATAAACTAGGACCTTTAACGGTCAATGGACTTTATACGACCTTTTTGTAAAGTTTATGGAGATTTTGAACGAGGGTGTTCATAAGCCGTTAAAGTTTGTTGTTTAAATACGTATTAATATTTTAATGACGAAAAAATTGAGTATGTCAGCACAATATTAACCGATCACAACCCTGTTTCCTACAAAATAGTTTGATGATTGATCGCTCAATATAAAAGTACTTTTGTTAGAGTATACTTTAAAAAATTGTAGGCTCTCTACCCGTCCTATCGGAAGTTAATGATTTAAAACCGTTAGAAAATTAAATTATGAGGACTAAACCAATCAATTATTATTGAATTACTCAGATAATATTGCCATTAGACGTCCCCTCATGGAAAGAACTTGTTGAGAAGCTAGAGGAAGCCGAAAAGTACCCAACATCCTTCTGTTTTCAAATGATTTTGTTTGTTGATCTAATAACGAAAGGAAATGACATCCTTGCAGTTGCTCCAGATATCAATAAACAAGTTTCCGGTTATCCATACATGATGAATGTAAGTTGGAATAGTGTTTGGAATTTGGAATGTCATTTAAGGAATTGAAATTTAATATTTTGTGTCTACTTAACTATGCCTAGAAATTGAATTACGAGCGTAAGACTGTTTGCAACGGGGGAGGACAACGAGGCGTTAAGTGCTTTCATAATACAGACAAGGTCCTACTGGTTCATAATCATTTTCCGAGGGCATGTGTGACCAATGAGTCTTGTTACCTTCGAGTGAAAAATACAGTTGGTTATGTACATCATCACAAGGACTATTGTGCTAAGGATGGCCATAATGAGACTTTGTTACAATATCCATTCGGATATGATCCTACTATTCTTTCTTATAATAGTAAGCTCATGTCGAGGAGTGAAAGAGTTATAGGGGAAATTGGCTTATGATATTGAACTATCCAGCATAAGTTTAATCGCTTAATAACATAAATATTTGAGTAAGCTCTTAGTATTTAAAAAGTGTTTTAAAATAAAAGTATTGTGGGTGAATAGTTAATGTTGTACTCAAGAATCTGCTTTTACGGCTCGATTTCGCCAGATTTTAAATCTGTATAGCTATTACATTCCTAGTTATTATTGGTAAATTTATCTTGGTCTTATATGCGCGATTTATTATAATTATTTTTAATAATGGTATCTATGCGTAGTAAACTGGTCGGCGAATATTAGCTAGTGAATATTGAAGGTTTGATGACAACTTAAAAATAGGAAGGCATACATATTTAATGTAGGCATAAGTAAATCGGATTAACTTTAATGTGTTGTGATTAAAATAAATATCTCAAAGTTCAATCACAAATTAAATTCCTATTACGAGCACAATTGCAGATCCCTTAACAAATCGCAACATTTCCTCACTTCTTTATCACAGTTTATTGCTAGTGATTCAGAGTCAAGCGGACATTTCATGCTTAGTTTATAACGCTCAACATTTCATAAATTTCGAATAGGATTAAGTACAACCTACGCAAAAGATCTGATTAGTAATCGGAAAAAGTTATTGGATTTTATCCATTCAAAATGTAATACCATTATTGCTGTGGCGGCCCAGTCTAATTTAAAACAGGGGTGTGGATTAAGAATAAAAAGTCCTCATATAGTCACAATTAGTCTGTATATGATTTATTTAAAAGGACGGTTGTAAACCCCTCTGTACACTAATGAAGTTGTTAAGTACATAGTGATAACAGATAACAACGAATTGAGAAGGCCACGTAAGCTGTGTTATAAAAATGGTGATGCCACCTCCCGTAAAATTTGGTTTACGATAAGTTCAGATATTTGAAGTGCCGAAACAGAGAAGGCTAAGCATTTAATTTGTTACATTTATGAGTAAGTAATTTGTTATACCTTCGCCAAAAATCGAAATAAATACAACCATGAACCATAAAACATGGACCACAGCATATATGATTCCTTCAAAAATACAATCCTCTAAAAACAAAAGCCCCTATGATGATGACATGATTTGTTGCTGATTACATTCAAAGATACTGATTACATATAAGCAATTAATATTACCCATGTAAAGGCTGATTGAGGAACGAAATTATCCTTCTTGGTAAAGCTTTGAAGAAGTAGAAGAAAAATAAATGTTCATGTATTATGTCCACAGTTTTCAAAAATATTGTAGTACATGCTGGGAATTTAAATAACAGCTTAATTGCATACGTGTTGCTCATGTACGGATTAACAGCCCATTAGGGACCAGACATCCGCTATAAGGTTTTACTGTAACCAAGTACAGTAAACTGTGCATCTCCGTGTTACGATCACTTATATTATGAGACAATATTTGATCCGCATAGAAAACAAAAGGTTTTGTAACAAAAAAAAACCTTTTGCCACTCCGACCCGTTTTCTTTCAGATATTCTTGATCGTAAAAAGAGGATTATTGTATTTAGGTATTCTGCCAATCCTTTCCTTAAAAGTCTAAAATCATTTTTTAAAAAACCACCAAACCAAGAAAAGAGCAACGATAATTAATATTTAATGTCAGACTTGGGTTTGATTTGGAAATTGTGAGTCGTTTTTTTAAAAAAAACAGCACAGAGTTTGCAGAAAAGCTCATCCTGTGACACGTTGTTTTGCCGTTTCTGCTTGGAACATTAACACTTATCTTATCTTCCATTTGATTGAGTATTAGTATATACATATTATATGCTATACAGAATTGGACTCACCTGAGCAAATCACTATCTAAGTAAGTCACACAGTCACTTCAGCATGGGCAGAAAATACCCCGCACAATGTCGTAGTATGCTTTCCAAATAAAAACTAAAGAAAACTTAATTTTCAATTTTGCTGACTAGTTGGAATTACAAAATGAAGGCTAGTCCTGCAACTGGATTTGTACCCGTTCCCTGGTTTCGAATAGGGATAGCTGGATTCGTTGTCATCTTTATCTACATAGTTTATAATGGATTCTTGCCCACGATGCCAAATTCAGGTTTGTTATCCATTCCTAGCATTTAAAATATCGAAGGTTCTAGAACTAGCTTATATATTCATTGTAAAATTAAACTAACTTTAAAACTAAGTGTTTTAATTGTGTGAATTTAGATTATGCCTATGTTCCTATCAACCTGGTTATGCAAGGGAATCTAGTGGAGCTGGAACAAAACGATCCGATAATTCAGAATTATATTTGGAACCAAAACTATCTACAAGAACCCTCGACCTTGCCGTATAATCTGGAAAAACCGGATTTCGATCCTTCAATGGGGCAAGGACAAATGGTTAGGAAGATCCTTGGGGACATGGTAAATTCAGATTAAGAAACTGGAAATTGTCCATTGCTAAATTACGACTAAATACTTGTCTTCATTGTGACTAGAGGGATGGATTTTTTGTGGAATGTGGGGCCCTGGACGGTGAAACGAGGTCCAACAGCTTGTACTTTGAAAAGGAATTGGGTTGGAAGGTATCGTCGTACTTTTAATTGTTAAGGATTTGTATGGACACGAGTTGATTTCTTGAAGATGTAGATGTCATTGACCCTACTCTTGGAATATTTAATAATAATATCCTTCTGAACTTTCAGGGCTTGTTAATTGAGGGTGATCCAAGAAACTATGAAATGGTTGTAAAGAAAAACCGAAAGGCTTGGACATCCAACACGTGCCTGGCTACAAAGTCACATCCACATGAGGTAAGACAGGGCATGAACTTTATAAGAAAATAAGCCTAATTCAAATTCGGGTTTTCTTCCAAATGCTCAACGAATTGTAATTCATAGCCAATAATTGTAACTGCTTTTTTTAAGTGTTTAAAATATGGATATTGTAGCTTCAATCATTGATACTTCTAGGTCATATTCAAGCAACAGTTCAACATAGGAAAAATTTCGGAAGCTGATCCGAAATCTTTTAAAACCGGAAGCAATCACGCCAGAGTCCAATGCTTTCCATTATATTCATTACTCTCGGCCTTAGATGTTCATACTGTGGACTATTTCAGCTTGGATGTGGAAGGGAATGAACTGGATGTTTTATTGAATATTCCGTTTGATGATCTTTTTATTAAGGTACTTGTTCAATTTTTAAATTTCTGATTAGGAGAATTTTGGAAATTTAGAAATTTGTACTGATTCAGTTATGATATAATGCAGGTCCTGTCCGTGGAGTTCAGCCACGTTGCAGCTGGTAAGGATACTGTAAAAGAGTTCATGGAGTCCAAAGGATACGTCGTGGCCGGTGAAGTTACAAATCCTCAAGGACTAGCAAACGATTTTATTTTTGTTCATCGCAGCCTACAAAATTTAATTCCAGCTTCACTTTGAATTTTTAAAATACATTTTAAACTATATAGTCTCATCGAATTGTATGCAACACTTGTTGACAGTCTAACATTAATGAATGAATAAAATCGGGAGGAATGTTAAAGATATTTTAAATATAAATCGCGCAATCCATGTCAAATCAATTAAACAGACAATTATTGTGTCACCCTTATTTAGAAAATGATTTCAACTTCCTTCTAAAGAAATTGATTTTTTTTCTCGTTGCAAGTCCTTTGGAATTTTTAAGTCTGTCTGGTGGAAATCCGGAATGAATCTCAAATTGAGTTTGTCTGAACTTTCTGTTAATGTTTCATGGTTTAATGCTTAATACTTGCTTTTAATACATCATGCATATTCGGACTCATCGATAATAATTCACAATAGAAATGTGCAATTTCGAAGTGGAATCTACTAATTCTATGGTTGGTGTACATGTTTTGCAAGTTGCTATCGTAAAAAAAAGTCTGGGTCTTTTTTTTCGAAATAATATTACGAATCTACAGAATCACAATGGATTTTTTTTACAGTAAACACATGAAACATAAGTAAGCCATGATGGTGAACTGGTAAACTTACCAGGATGTACATACTAGATAGAGGAATAAATGATAAGATAGGATACACTATTGCCACAACGGATAAACCACATCAGCATTAATCACATAAATTCGTCCATGCATTTACAAATCACTTCCACCTGCTTACGATATTTTTTTTTAATTAATGCCCGAAGTTACCTAAACAAATATGCCAAGGGTTAAAAAAGGTGTTATTCTAGTTGGGACATTATCCTTACTAACTTTGTGGTCAATTTTTAGTGTTAAAGAGCATCTGGAACAAAGAAAAGTAGAATATAAGCCAGTTTTTAATGTTGAAGAGAATACAGAACCATTTAATTTCAACGAAGTTACGAAGCCAGACACACTATCAGAAAATGAAATTTTAAGTGAGGAAATTGAGTTCATGGGAAATATTCCTCATTCCAAGGATTCAGCATATAATTTTTCAATTAGTGGGAATATTTTCGATTGGGCTAAGGCCCAAGGGAAGAAAAAGTGCGGTACGAGGCCCAAACTTGTGGATATTGAAATCAGCAATGAACATTGGCAGGTAATAAGAAATCGGCTTAAATTCTAAGCAATTTTAGAATCCAGGCAAGTTCAAGATATTTTGAAATGTCTTATATGTTTAATTATGTTTTTGCAACTGAATTAACGATTTTAAATTTGAATTAAGTTGTTAATTTCCCTAGCTTTTAAGCTTGTATAACAAAACTGTCTTAGACAATTTGAAAGTTATGAGATAGTTTAGTTTAAACAACTAGAAACGGTTTTGAAACCAATTTTTCCGACTTTCATCTCTCCAAAAAAACCGACAGAAAGTTCATTACCATTTTCTGTCCCATGAGGCGAAAACTAATAATTATCAACACTATTAAATATCGTCTCTTGGCTAAATTGCAAAGATTGCGAATGTTTAATGTTATTCTACAGGTAATGCGGATAAAAACAGGACTTGTATACATCTACGGGGCATATCTTGATACCCGGCCAGAACAACCTGTTGTAAGAATTTTGATAAACTCGGAGGTATATTGGAACATCTCCGATCCTGACTCTTTCCAGACACCCAACTTTTGTCAATTCTGGTACACCAATGTTCAAAATCCAATTGTCACTAAGGTAAGCACACACTGTGACAACAATTATACCAACAAATAATACATTTAAAAATGCTATCTCCAGGTCGCCCGATTGGATGCCGCATGGTTTTTCAAATGGGGAGTTCGTGGTCGGTATCATCCATATCTCCTGACCTGTAACCTCCCTCGCCAAGACCGAGACACAGTAATGTCCAAGAAACTCGAAACGAATTCATAAAATTGTAATTAAATTTAAAAACCAAGTTTAATATCAATATATTTCTACGTTGCAGACGCCAGTAGCTCCATATGAAATACCCGAATCCGTTTCCTTGGTTGAAGATATGTGTGACTCCGCAAAAAACGACGTCGAGGTCAACTACAACGTGCCAGAGGTTCAAGAAGATTTTGGAGTTTGTGTGAAAGGGTTGGATATGCCGACTGATGACATGTCGGTTCGAATGGTTCAGTGGATTGAAATGTTGCGCATTCTAGGGGCCAAGGGTATTCACTTCCATAAGTTTAATATCCACCCGAATACGGAAAAGGTTAGGGAGAGCTTAGGTAGTTATTTATGATTGATCAGAAACTCAGGCCGAAATCAGTAAAGTGTTGCCTATTTTTTAAGTAAGGTCTTAAAATATTACGAAGACAGGGGAATAGTCACAGTAAAGCCATTCAGTCTTCCTGGTTTCCAGCCAAATCTACCCGTTGTCTTGGATCAGTATTTGTATTCAAGGGTAAGCACTTGACAACTTCTTAATGCACAGTTTTTTCTTCATTTGTTTGTGTTAAAAAGTTATAATTATTTGTAATAGGGGAACTTAGGACCTAAACGAAGACAGGAAGTGATTCCGTACAATGATTGTTTTATGACCCATATGTACACTTACAAATACATTGCAATACTCGATATCGATGAGGTAAACCGGTCGATCTCTTAAAGTTGGATAAGTTAATAGTAAACAAGGCCCGATAAAGCTGCCTTAGAGATTTCTATGATGAAAATTCTTAGAATGTAACCAAAGTATTTCCGTCGCATGAAACTGCAACAAACGTTTTGTAATCCTTCAGATCGAAATCATTTTATGGTTAAGATGTGTCACTACGCGGTTGTGTTAATTTCTACCGTATTTGAGGAATTAAAATGATTTATTTAAGTATGTTACTACTCTCACAGGTAATTATGCCGGTCGACGTCCCAACCTGGACAGAACTTGTCGAGGATTTGGAATCAAAACAGAAAAGTTCGACTTCCTATTGCTTCTCCATGATATTTTTTGTTGACCGAATCATTAAAGGGAACGAGACTCTCGCAATTGCCCCAGATATTTCAAACCAAGTCCCTGGCTATCCATACATGATGAATGTAAGTTTCTCAAAATTTAACACTAAAAACGGTTCATGAAACATGATTTCAGATTTATTTCATTAATGCTTTGGAACCAGAAATTAAACTACGAACTTCAAACCGTTTGCGGCGGCGGAGGCGGCTTTAAGTGCCTCCACAATACAGAAAAAGTCCTACTGGTTCACAACCATTTTCCAAGAGTCTGCGTCGCAAAAGGGAATTGTAATATTCGGGTTAACAAATCATTTGCCTATGTCCATCATCACAAGGAATATTGTGGTAAAGATGACCACAAAGGGAATAAAACTGTCTCTCCAAATCATTTTGGGTATGATTCAAGAATTCGTTTGTATAAAGACGAGCTGATTTCCAGGAGTGAGGAAGTTCTGCGGGATGTTGGACTTTGAGTCAACTCTGACCTTGAAATCGACGCATATTTTGTTCGCCTTATTTTTTCTACTAAAATGTAAATTGTGTTTTTTGTAATTTTACGATTGTAATTGTACGAACTGTAATTGTATTGTCGTAAAGTAAGTCTTGGAATTAAACGAAAGGAAATCCAACTTTGTCAAGTATATGGTAAAAATAATTACAGAAGTGCAGGCCAATTATTTCTTAGGTTAAGCAAATAATTAAAAAAAAATCGCTCTAAAAATTATTGCTAGTGCACAACATTTATTCTGGTACCTCATAAATCATAAATTAGAATCTAGAGTGTCAATTTGGATCTGCAAGGAATTTATGTTTGCAAAAGTTATAATTGCAATTTAGGCTGTTGGTAGTTTACCCTGTCACATTGTACGTACGAATGTTAATCAATTAACGATTTTGCGAGTATTGCTGACTAATGTCAAATATGTATTCCTGCAAAGTCAGCTCTCAATATCCGCAAAAAGTTTAGTGGAATACTTTTTTATTGGCCTACCGTGCATTAAGCTACCAAAACCAATTTTGTGGTATTCGGTTTCGATACAGATATGTACATAGGCAGCGCTTAGAAATTCATGAATCCGTCGTACCTAACGATCATTTAAAATTCTGCACATTCTTGACATTCATAACCTACTTGCATTAATCGTAAACATATAAAAAAGAAGTGTGCACGCATTCATTGGGACAGATACATATTACTAATCTTAAGTTACACTAATGACTACAACTGTCAGCCAGAAGATAAGATTTGAACACAAACCCATACATTATTAGATACCGTCCGTCACCCGACAAGTTGGTACATTTAATCAGAAAAAAGTGTGTCGATTTAGATTATTACAACTGCACCACAACTGGATTTAACAGGGCACTTTCAGTACTAGTAGATATTTGCTGTGTTTTACCACATCGTTCCGTATCGTATTTATTTAATACTGAATATGTCTAATCAATTACAACCTTGCCTACATTACGGGCAACTTATGTAAACTAGATTGAACTTGTTACAAAGTTGCAGAACATTCTTAAAATAGTTGTGGTGGTCATATTTACTCAAATCGGTCTGGAATAATAAAAAGACGAGTGATTTAAAGCAATCCATACTTTAAGATGTCCATGAAGTCCATATCAAATTGGAAACTACATCTAGGGCTACTACTCCTTTTTGTAACCACAGTTGTACTAGTGTTTGTAGACGATCTCGGAATTAGGTCAATTGATATAGTGTCTACAGAACATAGTGGAGAATCAAAGGTGTTTACTAGGTTAAAATACGAATCCAATCTTGAGATTAAGCGTGACACAGCCGATATCCAAGTCGCTACATCAATTACCAATGAATCGCTGTACACTTTCGGAAGTGTGAACCCATCAGCAGTTTATTTAAGACTTAAAGGAGGTTTGGGCAATCAACTGTTTCAATACGCTTGCCACTATGGCATTGCAAGGAAGAACAACTGGCCTTTGTACACCTTCGTCTCCTTTAATGTCTCAAAATCGAAGAGGAAGTTTAATGTATGGGAACGGGACTTTGCCTTGGACTATTTCAACATCCCTTTGTACAAATGGAATATGGTGGACGAGAGTTGGAATATTTCTGACAAAATTGAATACATTAATGACTCTACCATCCTCTCCGGCTTGTATTCAAGGGACAAAGTTATATCACAAGGTGGAGGGGATTATTGTGTGTCTGAAGCTTTCTTCTCCCCGTATAAGACAGAAATCCGGCAAATGTTTACATATAGGAACGTACCAACAAGGTAACGTGTTTGGGTGATGCTCCGAGTCATCCAGTTATCCAGTCATGGATCCATAAATATGTATCCCTTTTTCCTATTTCATTGAATACTTGAAGCCCAACCGCAATAGTTAAAAATTCTGTGCGAGCAACGACAAGCTTTTTTCTTCTAAAATTTAAATACTTCCAGCAAAATTAATTTTTTTTTTGTTCTTTTGAATAAGATTAGACTCGTAAACAGATATCAGTACGTGTTTTAAAAAACTCTGTTAGTTCAAAGACGGTCTGACTCTGATATTTACATTTAGTAACCCCACTACTGACTTCGACCATCATATATGTAGCACCGAAAAATCTGCAAGATGTGACTTGGAGCATGACCCATCAACTATTTTGCTGTCAGTCCAAGCTTTCAAAAATGGTTAAGTCTAATTGAAGCTCAGAAGGAAAGTGTTTCAGTTCATATCCGCCGAACAGACTTCATTCCAATAAACACATCCGTTCCAATATCATTTCACAGAGAAGCTATGGAAAGGATATCATCGATGTTGGACCACCCACCAACCTTCTTCATATTTACAGACGACGTTGACTATGCCAAGCAGGAATTTCTATCCAATGTACAAGAGGTCAACAGTGGTACGATCTACGTAGTGTCACTGTCCAAGTTATCAAGTCTTCAGGACTTTTACTTAATGTCGAAGTGCAACCACAACATAATACCGAATAGCAGTTTTGGTTGGTGGGCAGCTTATCTGAATTCAAATCCAAAGAAGATCGTCATCGCAGCTCATCAGCAAAACAAATTATTCGATTTCATGTTCCCAGGGCCGGATGCGGCGACAGTGCGAGATTTTAATAAGTTTATGTACAGACATTTATACTACCCTTACGACTGGATTACTATTGATCCGTTTGTGTAGTTAGGTTTGCTTGATTGTAGCTCTTAAGTTTTATAAACTGTCTTCCTTTTATTCAATATGTTAGCAATAAATTATTAACTGATTGATCAGAAAACATTCGTTTTAGCTACACATTTTGAAAGAGAAATCGTACGTCAGATCTCTATAATATTCAACTTTGTTTTAGACTGCAACACATTTAACCCCATTTAACCCATTAATAAATATGCTGGATGTTTATTCCATTCGTTAAGTCTTTTTTAAATTCTGCAGAAATTATGAAACTGTTCTACCTTGTCAAGTTTGTATTGTCAAAGGCTTTCAGATATTTTTAACTGCATTCATATCTGATTCTGAGTTATACTTTGTGTACTTCAGAATACCGTTATTGCTAAATAGTAAAATAGTAATAAGCTTACATAGATAGTCGAACGGAATTGGTTCTAAATTGTTTATTTAGCGGCGGTCATAAAAGATGTTACTCGTTTGCTCAATCAAGCTTACGTCAATATTCATAGCGGATATAGCAATTGATTGCAGTTAGTCTGCCAAGTTTAGAACCATTGGCTACAAGCTCTCAGTGATTTTGTGTGGATACCAGAGATTTGATTGCTTTAGGATGCGAATAATTAGTCAAAAATGGCATATTGAATTCAGTGAGACAGAAATCTATTTCTTGGTGGTAGTTATTTAGAATTCAGCAACGATAACTATAGGGTCCTTCCAGTTATTGGCATATTAATTGCATTCCTGTTATTTTAATTCTCTCTTGTATATCATTAGTCGCTGCATTTAGAAATCCTACAGTTGTTTATAGTTTTCGATATTAATCCATCCCTTTTGACAGCAACTAACATATATTATTATCTGCCGTGGACTTTAAAAATCAGAAGAGAACTGTCTCATTGATAAAATCATCAGTCCTACATGTGTATCACAAAGAATTGGCTTTCAGAGTTGCAATTCAGATTTAAAAATGAAGGCAGTTTTAAATTCCTGGTTCCTAGATCCAAGATCGAAAGTATTTAGAATAGGTTTGGGTCTTTCAGGAATCTGTTTAATTTTGGTCATATGGACAATGGATGTATCCACACATTTTGAATATGTTAGAAGTTTTATCATCAATTACAACTACATTCCTGACGAAGTTAATGAACCTTTGCTTTCGGTGAATGAAGTTCTTCGCGAGGAAGTGGAATCTGTTGGAAATCTACCTGATTTTATGCCGGATGGAATTGAAATTCGTAAGGAGACTGGTTTACCAACCGTTTTGGAATGTGCACACAGACCCACACTTCAAGAAATTGAATTTAGTAATGTTTTCTGGCAGGTAGGATAATTGGGGTTTTTATTTACAAATAAATAAAATGAACTTTTACATCACAAAATCACCGGATCTTTACTAAACAGCCTTCGTACATTAAAATTGAATCGTTACCATTCCTCTTGCTTTCAAGGATGTGGTAGGTTGGATAGTTCTAACTTTTAATTATTGCCATAAACTCACAGCCATTTAATATCATGATATCTTGGCATCCCAGAAATGCATTGTTATCCGAAACTCAATCAACTTCCGTTTGTGCAAACACTTAATCGAATTATATTTACGAGAAAATATTGTTTTGCCTTTAGATAATGAGAATGAAGGAAGGGCCCAACTCTACTATTATTTTCGCTTACGGAGCTTATGTGGATACCCGGATGGCAAACCCAGTGGTTCGGATTTTGATCAACTCTGACCTATACCTGAAAGACTTGGGGATGCGAAAGCCTCAATATTGTCAATTTTGGTACAGTGGTATTGCAGAACCAGTTATTTCAAAGGTATTTTTGATTAGGCTTCATTTGTTAATCTTTATCGACCTTTTGATAGCAAGAGAGAATTAGAATATTATTATTTTAAGGACTGCACAATTTTACATTTCGAAAATGTTTTGAATTATTTAGTGGGTATTTAATATCTATCTTTAAAGATTTTGAAGGATTTAAAATTGCAAATTGTAGACGACTAGATATCATTTGATCTTCAGTAAAGTTTCAATTTCTTTTAAAATACAATCCAATTTTCTATTCGCGACAGGAATAGCTGAAACGTTTTGGTAACCAAACTATTTAAGTTCACGTATCAATTGATAATTTCACAGATAATCAATTTGGATTACATTTGGAACGATGCTTGGGGCCACAGTGGTCGTTATCATCCATTCCTCCTTACGTGTGATCTTCATCAAATCAATATTACGGTAAATTCTAAAACTCTTATGTATGAAAAAAATCTGGCTTCACATAATGATTAGAGTAAAATACTAAATTATTAAGGCAGCACTGTCTGAAATCCAAATTCTGCCCTTCATATATCATAATGCCGTATCATCTGAAATGTTTGTTTTTGATAAACAGGCTTCCTTAGCGCAAAATGAGATTCCAGAGTCGGTTTCCATCGTTGAGGAAAAATGTGACCAGGCCTCGAATGACCTCAAACTGAACTTCCTTGTTCCAGAACAAAAAGAAGATTTTGGGATTTGCGTTCGAGGTCTCGACTTTCCTACTGAAGACATATCAGTCCGACTGATTGAATGGATTGAAATGATGGGAATTATGGGGGCCAAGGGGATTCACTTCCATGAGTTCAAAGTACACCCGAATATATCAAAGGTCACAATTAAGTCATACCGGATAACCCATACTACTTAACTTGACACCGTAGTCAACCATAGTAATAGAACTTTTTAAAACTGTATAGACGTTTTATTTCATGAAGGTGCTGCAACACTATCAGAAACAGGGACGGGTCACTACGAAACCGTTCTCTCTTCCAGGATATCAACCTAACCTCCCGATTATGCGTGATAAATATATTTACTACCAGGTTTGTCGCCTTATATTTTTGATGGCAGTCTCCTAGTTCAAATACTTATTTTTATTGGCTAGAAAGGCTATAGGCTAGGAATTTCAGAACCTTTTTAACCCTTTAGCGTGGATGGACGGATATATCCTTTTTTGAAAAGTTTGCCTCGTTGCGGAGCAACGGATATATCCG
>JAQFZA010000388.1:0-23109 GCA_034695115.1 Desoria olivacea | reverse complement strand
CCTACTCAGCCTTTGACTGAAATATTATTTTTTAGAGGGTTTTCTGGAATTATTAGAGGTGCGTTAATATTTATCCCATGCATTTGGACGATTATTATTAATACAATAATCGTCTAGCGGATCCAGTAACATATTAGCATGAGGATTTCGTTCATCATTTCATGACAGATAACGCAGGAAGTGCATAGTTTACTCTGCACATGAATTGACATCGTTGGAGAGAATAACTTTTCAAGCTTTTGTATACATTCTATTGTGGGTTTCTGTATGGTAATCATAATATAGGTCAGATGTCATCAATGCTTTTGAAATATATGGACAAATAAATACTCCTCCACGAATGCTTCATTCCATGTGGAATTTTTTTGCATAAATGATGATGCCTCTGTCATCTCTAAGACGAAATTAATTTTGAATCTTGATTTAAAACAGGAATCTTGACACATATGATGAAGCTTGATTTAAGGCGTTTGAAGGTCATGGACGTATATAAAGGAAAGACGTTATACAATTCAACCTATACCTACAAACTAATGATCACCGATGTCTTCAATCCGTAGGTTGGAAAGGGGTGGAGGGCGAAATATGATATGTACAGACTTAGTAGAGTTACATAAACACAAGTAAATCCAACTACTTATAGGCAAATCCGAGGGGGATGAGAATTCAAAATACAACTGTAAGGCAGTAGGTCTTCATCCCATCTTGCAATACCTACTTTGTAATATCATTATTGCGTAATAATGGATGAGCCATGAGAAGGAAAAAGCCAAGGGACTATAAGATATTGCATTGTTGCTTGTTGCATAGAATTTCAGATTGGGATTTCTTAATAATAAAGGAAGAAGGCTGGTATGCTGGACAGGGCAAGTTTTTGCCAAGCCGAGGTACTTTGAGAACAGGTAGGACTTGCCTATAAAGGATTCAGAAGTTTTAAATGTGGACAGGTAGGAAAAGTTAGTACAATGTAATCAAGGTTTAGAACTAACTACGAGGGGGTTGGAATCCACCAGCCACGCACATCTATGTGGTACACGAAGTTGTTATATTCAATATCCAATTAAGGAGCAGCTTTGGGGAAAGATATGATTTCTGTGCGTATCTCAATGTGGTAGAATACCCATCTGGCGAATCTGAAAAATGTTGAAAGTTTAGCAGGATTGCTGTTTTTAAGGAAATTTCGTATAAAAAACTTCAGATTTTAGAAGCTATCGATCCCTATTTTTTAAACTAATTTCCTTTGACTTTGGACAAATCCAGTGATCCTGCAGTCTACCCAAGGAGGCTTAGGTGCTTTCCTTATCACCCCTAAACATTAAGAGGACGGATGTTTGGAAAGTAGGAACATCTAACTGTAAGCTGTGATTAAGGATTCATTTAATCAATTAATTCAACTTATGACACGGACATATTGAGAGGGGGGACATGATCAACATTGAAGGAGTCCCAGATTAAAAATTCAGCAGGAGATTCATGTCTAACAATCAGCTCGGGACTTTTTTCTCATCAACTCACGCATTTCATTATTATTCACCTTGCAATGCCTCGCATGTGAAGGAAAAGGTAGAAGCAACAGCATTCCTTATTACGGAATCAATGCCTCATGAATTGTATTTTAAGTAACGCTGGAACATGTCCGGGATATAAGTGTAGTCGAATGCTTGGATATCATATATGCTGACTTTGTTATTTCTGAGATCCTTCATGGATAATCCTATGCCTAAAATGATGATAATATATATAAACACTATATAAGCTAATGTCTGAGAGTGATGAGAAAGCCTAGCGGAAAGCTGGTTTTCTTTTATACACTTCGTGTAACTACATTTGAGATTGTTATATCAAGGGAATCATACCTCAAGGCATCTAATGTCTAATAGGGTTAAAAAAGGAATTTATTCTTTGCATTTTCTGATAGACTATCTAAGTGTAAGTACCCTACCTATCGGACTATTGGCTATCCCCACGACTATCATAGCTCCGTACAGTGGATACATAGTAACATATACATACTAACTTAAGATGCAAGAAGTACTTAGGTGGTGTAGGAAGAAAATCCTTATTCCGTCCAGGTATGGCTTTGGTCTGGTGTAAGAAACTTGATTCTTTATTATTAGACGGACACATAGGAACAGGATGCCCTTGGAGGCTCCCCTTTTCCGCGTTGATCAAAAAATCTTTCCTTGCTCTCTTTTTTAGCTTTTGCCTGGCTGACTCTACAGTGACTTGGGCAACTTCCTTTAAAAACTAAGGAAACCAAACCACGACCAGTGACGATGAGCATGAGATGGCAAAGTTCTTTCAGATCAGGGAGCATTAGCAGGACCGGAGAGAGGTTTTAAGAAAGCGAGACAAATGCCGAGACTCTCACACTCAGGCAGGGAACAGTAGGGACCCTTGAAGGGAATGGTTTCAAAGGGTTGGATTTAATTCCATGTCTTCATTTTAGCATTTGGCTTGCGATAAGTTTCGTCAAAAAAGGAAGGGATTATTTATTTCTATCCTTGTGCCAAGTGCAAGTGCCATACAACATATAAAACATGTGCCATGCTGGTTCCTGGTTACTGCTGGTCCTGCTTTTCCAATGAAATGAAATACCATGTCAAACCAAAACCAGGTCCATTGCCAATGCCAAGCCAACAGGAATACTATTGGCGTAAGATGCAATGTTGAATCTGTCGGATGTCTTATAAAATGGAGATATTATTATGTGTTTATATACGTATAGTAAATGTAATGGATTTCAGATCCTTGCATCAACTCGGCCATTTTCCATCCTTCGTACTTGTCTTCCTTCCAGCAACTAAACATATAAAAAAAAAGTTCCATCATCATTTTTTGTCTCATTGATCTCCCCCTCTCTTCTGTCTTGCTGAAGAATGGCTGAAGAAGACCAACTTCAAGATTCAAGAACAAGGACTTTTTAAAGTTGAACCTGCTTCTTCCTCCACCCTCTCGGAAATCAAAGTATTCGCAGAGAGAGCCGTTTTCATAAATATTCCGTGTATCATAATCATTGATGACATGAAAACAGATCATTAATTAATTAATTATTATTAATCCTTAGTCTAATTCAATTTATATCGGCTGCATTTTTTATTTTACACATTTCCATCTAACCCAAGTTAAGAAGTTCCCAACCTAGTTACAAGTCGTTGGACAATATAACGTTGGAAGATCCTGGAAAATAACGCAAGCCAGAATGATGTAACCTAAACCACCACTAACACAACCTCGTCACCTTTGTATGACATTCATTCACTTGAGGCGTCTGGCGTGTTATTGTTTTCTAAAATCATTTGCTAACACTGCACGATCACATGCGTAAAGTTTTCTGTTTGAATTTTCATGATTATTTCGTAATGTGTAATGTGCAAACAACTACACCAACCAAACATATCCTACAAGCTAAAACCCTCCCGATGGATTAAGGGTATAAAACTTCTCTCTAGCCTAATGCAAGGATAACATACAACAAGCATGCAGAGTTTCGAAATGGACAAAAAAACATTTAAAGATGCCAAGACACATCCACAGTCCATACGAATAATCCTAGGGATGGATTGTGCATCTGTTAGATGCTGCATGTTCCTTGCCGATATTGCTGCCCTACTGAACCTATACGCATAATAAAACAAGTTATGTACATCGTTTCTGGAGATAGCAGAACCTTACGCATAAACACATACATGGACCAGTGTTACATGTTACATGAGCGAGAAAGACGTAAGTAAATGTATGAATTGAAGAAACCAGTTCTTCCCAGAAGATTCTTGCATTATTTCTTAAGCCGAGTGATTATAGAACAGAATAGCCACCACAAGTTGGCTGTACTACCAACTTCTCGCAATAAGCTCCGTTTCTTGCTGTTTAACATTTCATTTAAGGCTTTAACCAGGAAAGGTATTAGCCAGATCCAGGTCTTTCTGTCAGTGTTTTATGCATCAAAAATCCAAGCCAGACTCAAGACGAAAGAGCTAAAAAAAACTCCCTCTGATACTCCGAGCTGCTTGTCAGTTGGCAACAAAAAAATCTCTGCCACATTTCGACATTCGACATTCATACACAGGAGTGTACATGGACATGCAGATAATGTGTATGTTGCATAGGAACGCGTATTTATCTGGCTACATGCAGTAACACACGCACATTCAGACTCTGCAGAGAGTGCAGACACGCATAAACAAACCAAGCCGATATTCATTTGAATATGCAATGAAAGCCTTGCCGAGTCCCTACTACTTTCATTTCATTATCGTTTCTTCGTCTCCGACCGTTTAAAATTCATGCAGAATGTTTTCCAAGTAGTTCTCAGGGTGGATGTGGACTTGTTTTCGGGATGATGTAATATGCTCTGGTATTATGATGGAATGGATCTATCTATGGATTCGTTTCGTAGGTAGTATGTATGTGTTCAAAGTGTTCAATCTGTGTATTCTTTCATAAGCTTAACTTAAAATCGGAATCTACTTTGATGGGAAATGAAGGCTTTTAACAACCTTTTACAAAGAAATAAATATTCCCGATCCCGGCATCGCCCAGCCACTGGCACCCTCTTAAAACTTGCTAGTTCGGAATATCCTGTTTATTATTTTTACAAATCTGTTTGAAACTAAACACAACTTGGCAGCCCATTCCGGTTTTCTGCTACTGGTGAAACTCGAGAGTGAAACTGACGGTGAAAACGCTGATTGTGAGAAAAATTTCCGTATCCGGTAGGGAGGAATCGGCAGGCTTCATGCTAGTAATGATATTCTTGATAACTAAGGGTTTATTATGCTTGTTTTACATATCAATAACTTGCAAAAGTCATAGACAACTTGAATCGATTGTATAAAATATTAATCCATCCGTTTTATCATTAAAATCAAATTTCATAGATCATTAGCATCTATTCAGTTAAAATCCTCAAACGAATTTTCATAATGCCCATTTCAAGTCTCATTTTATTATTGAACCTGAAAAAAGTTAAAATGCAGTTTAGTCCTGAGGAATAATTTACTTAATTCAATACATTTGTGCCAGGATTTGTTGAAGTTGAGCTGGAATGTGTAAAGTTAGAAGTGGCTTCTTTTTTTCTATTTTTTACGAAAAGAGCAATAAAATAGGTAATCGGTTTCAGCAGTTTAAAGTCATCCAACCGAGGGAACTATATGGTGTTGCTTCCCCACAGAAGGAAATGCAGATGCACCGGTGGCAACTGGCGTTTGAGAGAGCTCAATAATATGCATTTTACTTTCGCATGGATTTCCTTGTAAAAATGGAGCGGATGTACGCATAATAATAACAACAATGTCGCTGAGTAAATCCATCCTTGTCGGCCAAGATTTTTTTCCCTAAGAAATCCTATAAATAAATCCGTGACATGGGAATGTATTTAGTAAAAGAGACTAAAAGACATATCAATGGCTTACTGGTTGACTGTAAGTGGTTCCTCTGCTAATACTGATGTGTATCGCGACGTGACTATTGCCATTGCATAATATCCAAAATCCCTTCATCCTACGGTACTTGCAGATCCACATTCAACATTCTACATTAAGTTGTCCAAGTCCCACGGACCGAGTCCCCCAATGTAGTAGTTTTCCATCTCTGTTTTCAAATGGAAGAGAGTCAGTGCAATTTTTTGCATAGAACTGATCCTTTCATCCAGTTTAAAAACAGGGAATCTCCCTACTCCTAGCCAAATATGAGAGCATCAACATCTGGAGTGTTTTGGAGACGACGGAATCTTATTCCATTCCACCGAAAACGCTCAACTTTGAGCATCCAACCCTTCCACGTTGTATTTTTCCTGAATAGCCAAAGTGAAGCCTGAGGAACTTGAAAGTTTTCAGTTGAAAGCTTGCAGGTAGCAAAAACGGGTTTTTGCGTACCGAATCCTACTGCATGGAATGGATCTTCACGCAAGAAGGGATCCAAAGTTTTCCAGAGAATCTTCCCCCTCCAGAGATCACCTTCATCCTCATCAGCCTTTATATCCCTTTACTCCTTGTATAATAATAAGAAGAGCCCCTTCGGCTTTGGCCTTGGTTGCACCTCGTCCAAATAAACTACTCAGGAATAGGAAACATAAATGCACAGGGCTATTATACTTACCCTAAGCGTAGTCTGTATCAACTTCAGCTCTAAAAAACGACCGTCCCTTACGATTCCTGTCCTTTGTTAAATGCATCGTATTGCATGTGCATATGGGAATATTCGTCATAGACGACGGAAGAAAGAAACCTTCCAAGTGCATTGTCATCGTCATTCTGATGAGGAGCCGAGGTCTTCGTTCATCCCATGTTAATTTGCAGCCCTTATGTGTGATGGGTGTCCATGTTTGAAATTTAAATTAAGAATTTCAAGGCCACACTGGGAATCTGTATAATAAAAGTCCTCTTTTTATAAGGGATGATAATGATGATGATTTGATGGTACGGTGGTGGTTGGTTTGGTTTAGTTGGATGGCTTGGCTAGTAGATTGTAGATTACCATGAAAGATTACATCCATCCCTGCCCTGTAGCTGTAGTGAAGTATCTGTCCAATTTACTAAAAATAGGGAAGGCTTGGGAGATACTTTGGCTACTCGTCCCTAAAAGCTAAGGTTAGGACTGACATCAACTTTGTTGACCACTTTTAGTACCATTGAACATTGCATAACAACGCATGGGGAGTAAAAAGTAATCTATGTGTCTATATGTACGAAGCCTCTAGGAGAGATAACAGAGCCCTGAGAAGTAAGTTTAAGTACCCTATGGGGTCTTTCACAGAGAGTCGTTACGTTATGTTATGATGATGCCATGATGCAAGGCAGTGGAAGTAGAGATGGTAAAAGTAAACTAGAGAGAGGTTGCTAGTCAGTATGTGTGAGCTTCTTTATAGGAACAGAACACAGTTTGATGTTTTTTAGTGGAATGGCGCAACTGGGCGTGAATTTCTGGGGGTTGACCTAGGTAAGGATTCGTAATGTGAATACTGAATGCCATATTTTGTAATAGGGATGGATGAAGTCTCTCTCTCCTATGCTCGGGAAAAGGCTCCCTTCCTTATGTAGGAGTTACTAACTAAAAAATCATTGTTGTAGGACTGATTCACGCCAAAAAAATAAAAATTCCTCCCTTCATCTCACTTTCTCAGCATTGCTCATTTTTATTTCGGACGGTAAGGTGGCCACGGTCTCCACGAGCAATTTTCAGTCAAAGGGTATATCAGATTGTAACAGATTCATATTTTCAAAGTCAAGTACTCATGTACTTCAGTAAACTAGTTTTAAGTTTAAAAAAAGTTCAGTGTCACAGGCTGTTTACTTTTTAATTCTAAAAATACGTCATTGTTTTCATATTGGTACAATGTGAGCTTTCTCTAGGCTTCGAGGTAGAAGAATATGCAAAAAGAATGTAAAAGATAAGCCAAGCCGAAAGAATACGAGAAGAGGTGGATTAGGAGTTTAGGCCTGGGAGTATTGTGTGTGTCTGCATGAACTACCTGTATTAGTAATTTGAAGACAAGTCACTGTGAATGTATCAACTCGGCTTATAAGTTTTGCCCAACTACTTCTTGGGAATCGTTTTGAAGTCCAGCTAATACCAAAGACCAGCTCTCATCCCTTAGTGACTTAAATGAAGGCAGTGAAGCTCTTTCGACAATCCATCAAAATAATTTCTAATCAAAGTTTAAAATAACTGCACAACTCCACTTGTTAAAAGTCATACTTCCTGCCTCTTCCTACTACAATTCTAAACTTCCCGATCTGAACTTCTGTCCTGGAGAAAACGTAAGTTGACTTTCTTCTTTAACCTAACCTGCTCAATTATATAAACCATAGGCTGGTGATAAAATCAGTTGGATGGAACGTGTTAGGTCCCATGCAATGGAAATTTCCATGTCCATTTACAATCCAGTCAATTTACATGCCCATTCAGATTCTACTACAGCTTGCACAGAAGTATTGGTCAATGGTCAGCAAGTATCAGCAAGTACAATAGGATACATCCGATTTCCATGTTGTTTTTTTGTATTCTGCATATTGCATAATGGACTGAACCTTAGCTTGTCGCCCAGCTCACGTAGTTATGGAATGGATGGTCAGGATTTGTCGTCCACAGTCGACTGAACGGAGGAAGGAAACAGTTGACATTTCACAGTCAGTTTCCATTTATTTGTTTTCATCCCTTTTTTGTGCCATGAATTCATGAATTCATTCTCAGGCTGACTAACCTTTCTCGTCATGTCATTCCTTAGCACCTCCACTTCATGACATGGCATCATGTGTCATGTCCTTCTTAGCATCTAACCCTCTCTCTCACTGTCACTAACAACCAACTACATACTATTTACCTATGGCAAATCTAGCTACAATTGTTTCTCCATCTTTCTAATTCCCACTCGTCTCAAGGTGATCCAAGTTCAATGAGAATGCTAATGTCACCTTATACCTGAATTACCTGAACGATAGTAATAATGATATTTCCTGATCTCTAAAGTATTTGAAGCATACGTACAATTAGAAGCCAAAAGAGATTAGCAGGCTAAATTGCCTCTTCTCCATATATGCACCAAGATCATCTAGCTTCAGGCTGACTCCTTCTGTCTTTTACTAATGCTAATGTGAATTTAAACTCATTTTACTCGTCATATTTCACAACAATCATTAGCAACGGTCTGGATTCCCTGGATGCATACTAACAAGATGTAATTACGTTCCTCGGCATATGGCTGAATATTAAACCATATTTATTATCTCCTCCTGATAGATAGTCCTCTGATTCCTGGAATTTTACATCCTCTCACTTCTTTCCAAGGAGTCTTTACGAACCTCTTCAGTATGTGCAGAATGACTGCTGTAATGTAGTGCATATCTGTAATAATAATTATTGTATTAATAACCACATCCATATTCCACTCTAGGTGCATACAAATACTTTAAAATTCTGTCCAACTTGTATCTTATCACTTGTGGGGCTTTAAGCTTGGGAAGAGATACCCCCAAAGATGATACAATTTGACCAATGATTAGTGACAAGTGACAGATGTTGCATTTGTTGAGTAGAGGAATGCCTTGTTATTAAGGCTCTTGGTATTTAGTGGCTGTTGGGAGTAGCGGTGGTGGTGGTTTGATGGTTTGGTTACAGTACATATAGCATTTAGTATTTAGTATTTAGTTTCGTACAGTGGTGGTGATGATGATGATGATGGTGGTGGTGGTGCAATTGCACCACTTAAATAACAAAGCCAGTTGTTAACTGCTGATACAAGGACTATAGTTTAATACGGCGAAGGATGCGATTGCTTATGTGTGCCTTGACCCTGAGTATTTTGTGTAAATATCCGAAGAAAACGCAGCCCAACAAACCAAACCAACCCCTCGTTCATCCTTTCTACATTTCCCCTCACGATCCATGCGTTTCCAGCACAGCTTCCTTCCAACCATTCCAGCGTTTCCTATATGTTACAAATACAAGTCTGATATATGCCTCTCACTATCTAACAAACTGTGCAGCACTAACAGGCAGTGGACTACATGCATTAGGAAAGGAAGCCTCTAAAGGTTCGTATTCGTACATTCGAATTTAGGAAGGCATTGGTAGGCTGAAAGTGCGTAGACTTATTACGCACAGCCCACGTAATCTAGAATATAAAGTTTTAGGGTTGAGTCAGAAAGACTGGTGCAGTTTCTGCAGCATTCAATTTATTTATTCCCAACCTCACCAGATCTGCTGAATGCTGAACACTTTAAGATTTGTAAATTTGGAGATTTTAACCGAACTAAAACATTTCCTTACTAATGGCAAATGAAGAGGAAATCATGACTCCAGAGCTCGTCCACTATCAACTGTACATATTATGGCAGATGGGGGTGGATGGAATATGGATGGAGACGTATGGATTTTTTTTTTCAACAATTCCAACTCTGAGCTTAGAATTCTTATAATAATATGCACTTTGCTCCCTGTATCATGTAGTTGCTGTATATGGCTTATAATTTATAAATAAGCAAGTAGAAGAAGATAAGAGGGTTTCATTATTTTGCTTGTCTCTTCTGGATTCCGTCAATTCAGCAGAACGTTTCTCTTTTTAAGTAAGAAAATGTTTTTTGACTTCCTCCTAAAGGTTTCGGCTAATCCTCTTCTTAAGAAAAATAGAGAAATGGGTACACGTCAGTATTTACAGAATACCCTTTTGCGTATGGTGAATCCTTAAATGTGTAACTTTTAGGATTTCAGAATTGTGGACATTAGCTTTTGCCTGGCCTGAGGGTTTGGAACTGCAGCAATTCCAATTTCCAATGTGTATACATATACCCTGCCTGTTGTTTGAGTTCAGGACAATCCGCATACACTATGATGTACCCATACATACTATTCAACATGGTGTTTTGAAAGCTTTGAAAGACTGTGTAGGTGAGGTGCAGTTGGACTAGTTAAAAGGAGATTATTGTTGTCCTATGTTTTGTTCGAATTTAATAATAGGGCATACAGGAACGATGACTAAAGGAGTGTTATACTTATAATGCACAGGCAAAAAAGGGTCTTTTGTTAAAGAAACGGCAAGAAATTTGAGCAGATTAGTGGAAAAAGGTTGTGACCTCGGGTAGTGTCTAAGGGTTTGCATTGCATTTTTCTACCACCAAAACCTTGGCATTGGCATCTACCTTTTCCAACAGGGTAGAAGAGTACAGGGTGACTTGTACTTCCGAGCATTTCCAGTTCCAACAATAATAGGAGACCGCATGAGGTCGGGACTCTTTCCAGCAAAGTTCGTACGCACATAATTTCGCATGTGAGGAAACCCTGTATATTCCTTGATGGATTCTGGAGGATAAAAGAAGTTAGTTGGAAGGTTTATAATCCATAGGAGAATGCATTGCACATCCTATCCAGGCAAAAGCTGATATAAAACTGACTTCCCCTCTAAAGCCTCTGAAGGATAGGTTGCATAGATTGCACTTGGACTTGACACTGTTTGGCTGAGCCGTACTACATGAGTAGGACCGGTTGGGGAAAATCTTCTACTACCCACCACGTCATGGTAAATAATATCCATCTGCAGTTCTGTAGTAGTAGAGGACAGACTGAAAGAGGTTTAACAACGGAAAACATGGCTGGGTGTATTCCTCCTGTTTCACCAGTTTCTATATAAAACTAACTAAACACCACTAGTTCAAAATATCTATCAAAACAACAATTCCGAACCCCAAGGAACTTGCCCACTACATATTTCCTTCTAATTTACAAATCGCAACTATTTCACACACAAAATTTCCCCATCATCCCCAGTTTCATTCCAGTAGTCCAGCATTGTGCACTGCAGTATTTCCAGCAGAGCCCTTCGCCATCCCACTTCTTGGGAAATAGTCAAACCTCCTCTCACTTATTTCCAAGTAATCTCCATTACCGATTAAGCCTTTTTTGCTAATAGCAAACTCACAAATCATAAACTCAAAAATCAATATACATGGGAGAAAGTCATACGTGCTAATTTGTCATTTGAATTTGATAATATGCTAAGGAGAAAGGAGTTAAGCCAAATGTCGTCATACTAACGGCTTGCACCCACCGACTGAATTCTTCATTTCTATAAGTACGTCACGTATCGATTCCAAAGAATTTGCTATAGAAAAAAAGTCTGATTAACTATACCATAAGTGAGTCAAGGATTGTGGATTAAGGATCCGTCAACAACTGACTTTATACCGTGTTCAACTTGAAATATTATTCTACGACTTCCGTGATCTGATTCCAACTTTAACAAATCATCTATCGATTTCGGTTGATGCAAAACTAAAATCTGACAGTTTCTATGAAACTCCGCATTCAGTTTTCATGAGTTTGTACCTGTAAGTTTGGAGCTAAGCGTTTCCCTCACTCCTGCAAAAATCCCATATGATAATCTTCTGTGAACAGAACGACTTTGTTTTCCTACCATTAGAAAATTGAACTTTGAACATTGGGCTGAGGACTAATCCTCATACATCACAACTCGTAATATACACGTATATCCAAGGTGATTTAACGGTCAGCGTAGAGGAGGTGAGCTCAACTAATACTAAATGTTGAAGTGGCGTTGCTGGGACGCGGTATTTCCTTGCAGAGGAAATACCCTTGGTGACCCAGCGTGACCACTTGGATACGAACTTCAAAAAATCCCTGAGGGGTCTCTGAACAACATTTTAAGGATCTGATCACAGCGATCGGTAGCCAACAGTTCACACTTCCACTTGCATGAGATCCGATAATTTAAAATTCAACATGGAAGGAGGTATAGACCCGACCACTTGTCCCAATCCTTTTGCTTCAGCGTTTTGTATGAGTTGACCTCACCTCCTCTACGCTGACCGTTAAATCACCTTGCGTATATCTACGTTTGTGTGTGTGTGTGTGTCACATTTCTGATAAGAGTGAAAAGTAAAGTGACATTGAGGAGCTTCCAAGTACATACTACATACACAATCCAAGATAAAGCTTAGCCAACCCGTGAACATCTTACAACTTGACTTTAGTTCTACTCAGAAGAATCTCATTCGATTTCCTATAAATTCATTCATTCTCGAGAAATTAGAGTCTGCAAATTCCCAGCCCAACCCTCTCAGATTGTTCCAGTAATCCAAGCATCCAAGATGTTCGTGAACGGGTAAATGTTTTTCATAAAAAATACAATTATTTCCTGACATTTATTACAAGCTCAAGAATGTCGCAAAAAGTCCCAGCCGGCCTGTAGAGACAGGAGGACTAATCCAAAGGGCATGGAAGGGTGGGGTTGTCAACATTTCATATGAAATTATTATGAAGGTGCAGGCCAGAGGAAATGCACGCAAGGTAGAAACGGACGTAGCCCTGCATTTTCCAAAATAGCCATTCACCTACCAGTTAGATCGATAAGGTTTGGAAAGGTGCAATCCAAACTCCAAAATCCAAGAAGCTGCTGCATGCTACCTTTCCTTAGTGGTACATAATACCAGTAATTATAAAAACCAAGAGTGGAGAATCAATAAGTCCCCCTGATTTCTACACACTCTAAGTTACTAGCCTCCCGCAATCCCTCTCCACCACCACCACGTCCATTTTCTGAATTTTCTCCTCTGCCGAGGAAGAGGGTTGATTCTCTTATATTGAACATTGCTTTTTGGGAGAATTCGATTAAGCGAGGAAGGAGACAGTAGAGAGGCAGAGAAAGTATATTATGGATCTGGTGGAGAAAGGGAAGGTGGGAGGAGTGCAAAAATTTCGATGGAAGTATTTGGCATTCGGTCGTCCCAACTGGCAAGGAAGAAGGGTAGGGAGGGGTTGACGTTCCATCCTCGTACGCTTAAAGCTTTCCAGCACCGAGGGTGAAAAAAGAAATGGCAGGAACTGGCAGGAAGGAAACTTGGAGCATTTCCACGCACTTTTCGTACTCTTCCTTTACCACGTAGCAAAATCATAGGACAGGATCTCTAGTACATCAGACCTGCCACTTCCTCCAGTCCAGATATGAAGAGAGAGAGAGAGAGAGAGATGCATTTGCAGTAGGATTAAAGGTATACTACCCTGTCCTTTAGTCGGTGGTGGCATACTGTTACATAAGACTCTTTCCATTTTGGCTATATGCTATTTCCATGGATTTTGAAGCTAGCAAGGCTGAATTTGTTGGAAGTTGAAGGTAGTAGGGTTGGATTGGAGTTTGCAGAGTTAACTCTATCTGCCTCTCTCTCCGATGTTGTGCCAAGCGAAACCTTTTCCTTGGATGTTGAGAAGCAGTGATATGGTATCATGGAATGGGAGTATAGGGCACGCACTATGCGTAGAAAATGGCTAGGGTATTGCATGGAACATGGCAATGGCAATGGACGTGGAACGTGGTTTCCTGATGCACGAGAGAAAAATAATCAATATCAAGTTCAGTAAGTTGCGTTGGATGGATGACTGGTTGGAGAAGGGAAGAAACTTTACACGAGACAAACGATAGCAATGGCAATGTTTTCAGGCCAAATGTTCAATCCCATCCTCATCATGTAATGTTAGGGACAGATTGAATGGAAAAACATTGAACTTCCATCAAATATTATGATGAGGAGGATGAAATGAATATTATTCCGCTGCATTTTGGATAAGTTGAAAGTATGTAACTGAAGTTTAAATCCAGTACAGGTTCATGTTTGACTCTCTTCATGTACTCCAAGAGGTCTTTGGGGTTGTAATCTCTAATTATGCATCCATGAATCTGTGAGCTCTCTGGATCAAATTTTGAAATTTCCTGAAGTCTCATAATGTTCTTCATCCACAGGATATTTAATCTTGACATTGAACATTCGCTATAGCATTTCAATGGATTATCATTATTTTGAGATTTATTATTTATTATGCATGGGATATTGAGTTACAGACCGTGTTCTTTTATTCGACTCATGCGTTTGATGGTAGTAAAGGGCAATCGGGCTATGAAATGTATAGATTGGGGATCAATTTATGCTGTGACACGCATAAGTGTTTATATCCTTATGAATGTGTAACAGATTTTCTTGAATTGGTTTGCCCTATCTAGGGATTTTATGTTTACGTACGAATCTACGTTATGATTATAAGTCTATCGGCAGTAGTATTAAAATTTATGATTTGGTTTTAGGTTCTTGAGATTTCATAATAGTTAAGTTTAGATATAAATATGTGACATACAACATATTATTCAATTGGAGTTCCAAAACGCTGAAGAAATATTTTAATGAAATAATTAATTAGCAATCTTAATGTTTTTATTGTAGGTCAAACGAAGAAATGGGTTCCAATATCCAGCAGTACTGTCTCCGGTGGAACAACCACCGTTCCAATCTGCTGCTCGTGTTTGAACACCTCTTTCATACAGAAGCCTTTACAGACGTGACTATAGCATGTGACGGAGCATCAATCAAATGCCATAAAATGGTCTTAGCAGCTTGTTCCTCATATTTCCAACAGCTACTGCTCGAGAATTGTTGTCGTCATCCCGTAGTGATCTTGAAGGATGTCCTACTCTCGGAACTCAAAGCTATTCTGGAATACATGTACAAAGGAGAAGTTAATGTAGCCCAGGACCAACTAGCTGGGCTGTTGAAGGCAGCAGAGACCCTGAGAGTCAAAGGGCTAGTAGAAGATAACCAAAGCGTTTCTCGAACACCTACCCGAACCCCACCAAGAGCTAGGAGTCCTTATCCTCCACCCCCTGCAAATGCAACTGCCACAGGGGTAGAATATCACACGACCGCCTCTTCGACTACTTATCCAAAAACAAATTCCAACAATTCCATCCCGTCTACCAAATTCATTCCAAATGACACTGTCTACGACTCCCCTTATAATGCCAGCAGCTTTACAGACAAAAACTCTATTCCATTTAACCTCTGGCCTTCCAGAAAGAGCCCTTCATCACCTTCACCAAAGCATAACCTGGGAAGTAACGCCTATGAAAATTCGCAGAATGAACCTGTTCCCTTGAAAAAGAAGAAGTTCCTTGAGACCAACAAAGACACTCCGATTTTAAGAACTTTCCTGGGTCAGGCGTCTCTTCAGCATGATGTCATCGACTCCCAGCCTCCAAGCCATTACCAACAACATCAACCTCAGACTAATCAGCTTCCTACCCCACCTCATAAAACACACCATATGCCAATTACACCAAATGGATCGATCGAGCTAAATGATAAGGTAAGCTCTGACCTGGCTCCTTCCTAATAACGATGATAGTATAGTACAAACAAAGGTTGTTTTGTAGAAACCGATGATACGGCGGATTGAAGGAAATATAAAGCCAGCTGCATTGCCACGAATGAGTAAATAAATTATCTGAATATTTGCAGGTGAGACATGAGTCTCCGGATCATTTTGTGGACGACTCTGGCCGAAGTGTTGATAGTGATAAGGTGAGTAGGAAATCATTTATAAATGGTGTCACTTACCTACAATATGCGCTTTTGTGCATGTTCTACTTCACATAGAATCCCTGTGTTATATGCGTGTCCCTTGAATTTAAAATTTGACTTGAGTTTCATACATTCTCTTATCTTGTTAGATACATGAGGAGAATTCATCCTTCTCTATCGAATCGGAGGATAAGCAGGGTAAGGACACAACAATTTAACTGATAACATCCAATACTGTCCCTTCGCATACAATGACTCCTTGATCTAAGGATTATGCCAGACTTATGTTGACACAGGTAGAGTCTTGGGGTCTAATACATTGGGATTTAATTTCTTAATTTTAGGGGGAGGAATTGCCACATACGTTCCAGCCCAAAAACCAGAATGGAAAAGATATAAGCAGTACACACGGCATGACATAATGGCAGCAATCGATGCAGTAAGGGGAGGTATGAGTGCCTTGCAAGCGGCACGGAAATACGGTGTACCGTCACGGACATTATATGACAAAGTGAAAAAGCTCGGAATTACAACAAACAGACCATACAGAAAAGGCAGTTTCCCAATGTCACCGTATCAAGGGCTGAATATGAAGGCAGAAGACGCTTCAATAAGTTACAGCCCCGAAGAACATCCCTTGGACATCTCAGGACCCGGAAATGGAAACGGCAGTATTGGATGCAATGGAATTGAAAATGACAGTGACAAGATGGATTCAGACGCAGGGTGCAGTGTGAAACAAGAGCATAGTCCTCCGTTAGAGGATGACAAGGACGATTCGAATCACATTCATGAAGAAAATAATGAGAATGGCTTTGAGGTATGCAGTAGTAGTTCTCCAAGAGATAGAGAACCGTCTGAAACGGAGGAGATGAGATCAGCTTCTGAATGACTAATCCTTAAAAAATGCACTCCCACGCTTAACGTTTATTAAAATAAGAAAGAACTTGATCGGCTAACCAACTCAATGACAGTTTATCAATCTGCTTCTTTACCATTTCAAAGTGCCTTAGGTATGTACTTTTCTATCGACTTATGGACAACATACCAAAAGTCATAACTTGATTCGGAACATGACCACTTCAATCAATCAGACAGAAATCATTTCCGGAAAGACTGTCCAATAGTAAAAATATTGACGTGCTTTCTTGCATTTGACGAGGAAGCTTAAAGAAGCAGGTGCTAAGTTCCTAATCTGAAAAAAATGAGAAAATATCATTTGAGTTTTGAAAGACTGAAATTTTTGTATTTTTTCCGGGAGTGTACTATCGCTTAAAATCCTTCATATTTTATATTTTATCACACAGAGCTGCATTCTTCCATATTTTGGGTTCTCTATCTCTTCGTAACACTAATGTACCAGTATCCACAGCCATATTATTTTGATCGAGGTCTTCTTCATGTATAATTAAGTCCAAAGATCACCTTACTATTATCCCAATCAACATTTTTCTACATCATACAAAGTTATGCATAGGAAATACATGGGTTTAATATTGTAAAGCTTATGCCAGTTCCTAGGTTATGATGTCACTTTGGTCACCCAACAGTGATCCACTTGAGAGGTTATCCAATGGCATGCACTGCAAGGGATAAAATGACTGAACGCCGAGTAGTTTGTGTACAAATCCATAGCCAAGGAAAGCCCTATAATCATCAAATGATTTAGATAATGTGCAATATCTTAATCCCACTTCCTTAACATACGTAAAAGTAATATTGCGGAAAGAAGCGTGTTGTGTGCGTAAACAAACATGTGTTCATAAAATAGTCCATGGGCAAATGGAGCTATTCGTAACTGATGGACTGATTTTTTTTATACAAATCTTTAGTTCAAATCAAACTCTGCCATAGTTATATGTAAAACGTAGTGGAGACATTAATCCGCCATTGTACATAATAGGGAGTAAGACTGTATAGGTAGGGAACTCAGGGAATATCTGGATTGGCTCAATGAGATTAATTATGGAACGCCTAGGAATCAATTCCCGATTATTTTTTCACCAAAAAGCTATCGGGGCTCCTACGCTTCTGTGCCATCCAGATGAACATAGTTCTAAACATATATTCGTACTAGAGGTAATCAAAGTTTACTTTTATTAAGAAGAGGTCAAGAATAAAATAATATGCAGGATCTGCAAGGCAAGAAATAAGGAACCTTTAAGACTGATTTGCCACACCAGACGTGGGCCTAAGATTACAAAGTAAAGAAAACCAACGTTATTTATTTCCATAATATTTTCTCGACCTTTCGGACAACTTTTTTGTATCCCCTTCTTTAAATAATCTACAAAATTCCGATACAATTTCCTCGAACTTAATTGGCCTTAAATCTAAGGGCTCCCTTGTATTTTTCTGCACAAAGGCCCAGAAAAATAGTTTACCCGTACTGACTAGAATTGTTAAATATCATTAGTAGAGTATAATTGAGCTATTTTAAAATTTCCAAGATTTTTCAAACTCTCAGAGCAAACCCTCGATACTCGATCCTAGTTTTATTTAATTCATCACATATATTATATTTTGAAAAAGTCTTTTCTGTAACTATTTAGGCCGATTTAAGGGCCAGGCCAATATTTTGATAAATGGCAAAAAAGAGGAAATTGCATTGCATAATCAGAATTTAAGACTGACGTTGGCAGAGGCAAATCAGTTCACAGGAATTGTAGACCCATTTTCATCTTCATTACCCGAATTCCTCTCCGCTTCCTTCTCAGAATATTTCGGATGACATATTTCTTATAGGGACAAGTCTGATAGTTATTAATTCAAGGATAAACACGTACGTAGTTATAATAAAACTAGGCAACTTGAAGTGTTCAAAAATGTGTTCATAGTTTGCAAACTTGCAAGGCGATATGTATAAGACTGTGTCAAGCAACCAAAAAATAATAATGTGGGGTCCACCGTCATGTGTTCATTCAAGTTGATTCAAATGTAAAAGCTTCAACTCTACAATACTGAATATTATTATACGTACTCTTAACAAATTGTAGTTACACACATAACATTAAATATTTCTGTACAGATATCATGCTAAATGTAAGTAACTATTTAAGAATCACTGAATTCTGCAGTACGTAACTCCGAAGTACAATCCTCTATATATTTTCATTACTATGAGACTCGAGACTCGAAACTACGTGCATTGGGTTTTTTTAAACACAATATCATGAAAACGAGATTAAGAAAGTAAGCCGTAGTTTTTCCATAATTATGATCAAATTGATGATAACATTCGGCTCAATGATGATAAATAACGGGGATTTTGAAGAGGAAAATTAAATCTTTAAATCAGTCGAGTCGAGATTTTGTATTTTTGAAATGCTACCAACCATAAGTAGCAAATAGCAATACGTAGATAATTGAGTCTTATGGAGTTCTACAGCAGACAGAGCTGGTCGATCGACGATCGAAGATCTATTGTTCAAAGTTTCCATTAGCCTCATAAAATACGTTCAGACCTAGTGGCTATAGTTCTAGTGCTAGTGTAAAGCTCAGGTAACTAATTAATTAATTAGGGAATACAATTTAAGAACAGTTAGGCAGTTTGAAGAAGAGTTACCTTATGTGGTGTTTGTAAAAGAATGCACACAATATTTAACGTTACGGACGATTAAGACACGATGTCCGAGTCTCCAAAACTAGCCTAACCATTTGTTCGAGCTTTACCAATGTGTATAGGAATTGTGTGTAACTGTACAGTATGGGATAATATTTAGCAAGTAGGAATGAATGGGATCGATGAGAAATGTACTTTATCCAACCGTAGTAACTCACATTTTCTAGCACGTACAATTCCGGGAAATTCCTTGGAAATTTACCCTTTAAAACCTGTTCACTCTAAAATAATTGTAATACTGTAAAGAATTTAATCATGTAAGTACTAACTACATCACTATATGCAAATGCATCACACGGATCAAGCAGGGAGTTGTATGAGGTAATCCAATCTTGTAGTGTAGTTGCATTTAATTGCTGAAATTTTCTTGTTGCAATATTATTATCAGTAACTTATCAAGTTATCACATCACACGCCTCACATAGGCCAAAATACGTAACGAAGTAGTTCAACGGGATTCGGGTCATTTTTATAAGACGTAATGCAATCAATCACAATTAACTCTTCTAGCGTTAGAAAAACCTCTAGAGCCTAGAACCTAGCTTGTATTTCCAAATTTCCAATATCCATATGTATGCAAGTAGTTAGTTACCTAAGTTAGTTTTATCACAAAAAAATCATCTGCAGTGCTTTTGAATGGTGGTTCGTGTGTAAGTGTGTTTCTAATAGAAAAATAAAAACCTGTTGTGTATCATCATACCTGTAAATAGTTACCTAATCAGCTTACAATTATTAATCTAAAAAAAATCATAAATGTATCAAAGGAATAGATCTAATATTACATCTAAAGTTATGAAAAAGGTGTGTCATGTCATTTTAATTGATCAAGAGGTTCCCGGTGGCTGGAGTAAAATTAGAACAGGGCTGAAGAAATGACTCTTGACAGTTATGTTTTTTAAACTACAGAAGTAATTCCTCAAGAGAATTGATTGGATGGTGTTATCTGTAACCAAATGATGGGTAGCCACTTCTTGGGTTGTCGTTTTGTTAATTAAAAATATTCTTTCCGTTCTCCTTTATGTTGGATGTAGTACTGGGGGTCGGTTATACATATTTATCATTAGAGTTTAAGTCCACGGTTGTAAAACATGTTAAGTTGTAAATGAGATATGAAGATGTATATGGAATGATTTTATTTAAATTTCCTCCTAATTCCTAATTTCCGTTGTAAATGTTCTTTTTATGTTCTAAACCAATTATAATCGAAGACTGGCAAAAGGCTGCAGGGCTTGTAAGAAAGAACTGAGTCTAGCAGACACAACAGCTCTACCTCAACAAAGAACTAATATAAGTATGAATACGTTAATTAATCGAAAGATTCTCGTATCATAGTTTGTTATCTATTTGTGTATTTTTAAGTTGTACTTTCTTAGGTAAAAGATTACTATTTTATTGAGAAACGGAGGCTCAGAGCAGACAGGTAGAAAAATCAAGACTGACTTTTACACACAGGTTATCGAAGCGGATTTAATTAATGTCTCCGTATTCATTTACTTCTTATTTTGAGAATAATACATAATGATATGTTTACTTGAAAACTGACTCATGGTTTTAAAGCGGTGTCATTCTTCTTTCGACAACCCATAATTTAATTACGGCACTTTTTAAACTACGACTTGAAATTCGAAGTCGCCATCACATCCAATCTTTCCATTTATTATCATCTATATTTGCATCTCCACTGAATTGAAAACACACTTCTTTTGAAATCATATTTTGCATGGCTCCAAAATCCTAATTTCTTCATAATTAGACATCGTCATCCTGAACTCCAACCGATTAAACAAGTATCATGAATGAGTTTTTGACCCTTTCATGTGTTTGGAGTTCCACTAATAAATTAGGGATTTTTCGTAAAAAATGGAAACGCTACTAGATGATGAGTCAAAGTATAGGAAGATGTCAACAAGGGTTCTCGTCCCATACATGTCAGCTCAATCATAAAGAGGTTAATCGATTAAAAAAAAAACCAACTTCGAATCGACAGGGGTGTCTGAATCCACGGAAATTGGAACGTTGAAGGTCCCTTTTAACCTCAAGTGGTTAAACGGCAAAGGAAGTTTGTATTCGGAATCAGGAGTAACAATTAAGTTTCCCCTCGTTGTTGTTTTTGGTTCCTTTTAAATCTTGCTCTTGCTTTTTTACCGATTAGTGCGGGTTACTACGACGTAGAAATAGCAAAGTCCTCTGCAACAAGTGCTTATCGACCGCACGGAATGTTATCGATTACATACGCATCCATTAATTTTCCAGCTATTAAACTTCTGTGTAGTGGGTGGGGGTCAGATATTAGAATTTCTAAATTGTAGCCGTGTAGAAGTAGAATTTGTTTCAGATTGCTTCTTACGTATTTTACAGGTCCAGGTGACCAACGAGAATCAATGACACGCGGATGTCGTAGATATGCAGGTACCTTGCTCAAGGTTGGTTAGTGTTATTTCTAGCTTGATTAGTTTAGTAATTCTTTGCCATCAAAATAATTCATAATCCACTGTTGAGTCTCTCAAACCTAACAACAGCAAACTCTTCGCTCTGGACCAAGAGCCAGATTTAATAGAACATGGTCAATTTTTCTCCTCAGACCAGAAGATATGTTTATGTGTCCAGTAAATGAAATATGTATAAAAGAGTTGGGCTTATTAATTGACGAGGCATTTGACAGCCTTAAGGGAGTCATAGTGTTGTACTACTGGAGCGGGTGTGTTGAGCATTTGTTGCATGACTTTTTTGGATGTGCTCATTTTCTATCTGTGCCTTTTGTAGCAAGGTATTGTAACTTTCGTACTGCAATGTCTTGCGTCTCACATTTCTCAACTCACTTACATAGCATCCCTCATGCACTCATGCCTTCTCATCCTAAGCAGTTCATATAATTAGGCTACATTCACAAAAAATATCTCGCCACGACATTCCATATCCACTTTGTATAATTTATTTATCTCTACATAGTAAAAGCACAAACACTAAAAAACTAAAACTAGTTGCGTTGGCTTCTTATGAACGAATTGTAATAACGCCTTGTCGGTTTTTTGTTGCTGAGTTTTTTGTTTAATGACTGATTCTAATATCTTCTTCTAATAAATAATAAAACTACTAATAAAACATAAAAACTGGAGGAAAACAATATAAACAAAGGATACCATTATTAATGCATTGAAACTCATGTAAAACAACCGGCAAGGTTGTGATTGTGATCATTGAGTCTTTGAAATATTTCTGGCACATCAATAAATAACTTGCGGCACTTCTATTCCAACTCCCTCCGAACTGGTTGTCTATAAGGGGGATTTCCTGTCCCAAATCTCATGCATAGAAGCTTATTTAATACACATTTTCATAGTTATATGTTTATGACACTAATTGTAAGACGATTTCAAAACTTATTAACCTCCGGATTCGGAAGGAGGAAATGAAGGTTTGGATGTTAAAGCGTATAGAAGAATAGTTGGGATTTGGAAATGTGAAAGCAGTGGGGGTGGGTGAAAGTTGAGAGGAGACTCCACCGACTTGGCAACTACTTACTGCCCCGATGCTGTCAGAAGCAAGCGGGAAGCATAGTTGATAAATGCCTTGCAGTATAGTTTGATCAATTCGGCATATTTGCTCGGTACTCGATACCGAGCTGCCGAC
>JAQFZA010000387.1:0-23146 GCA_034695115.1 Desoria olivacea | reverse complement strand
CGTAGTCCGCATAGGTCTCTGCAATTCCTAGCACTTCATCTTCTTGGCTATCCTCCTCCAAAACAGGTTCTTGTGGAGGTAATGGTGGTGCAAGCTAAATGAAACAACATCATGTATATTTATAACCATACAAGGTCTGAAATGGAATTTCAAAGTGCTTTAATTGACATTACCGAGCCTTTGTAATTGGTATAGTTATTCCACATACTAGCGAACGGGGGGGACGGCGCGATAACGGCAATCTCCAACCTATCGTTGATAGCCTCCCTGTAATTTGAGAACACCAAATTAAATATGAACACAAGTTGATGCAATTACGATATCCATTTTAAACAGATTCCCAGCATTACCTGACAGCAGCGATTGCCTTTAATATAAGAAGGAAGTTAAAAAAGGTCTTATGAGAAGCCATAAAATTTGCCCACGTAAATTTTCTCAGGATATTATTCTGTTTTATGATCTCTGCAGCTTCAAACAAATTTCGCAAGGTTTCCACATACTGAATTTTAAAAAAAGGCATTGCAAATAGAATTCATAAACATTACCAGAGTTAAATATATAACATCATTTGCAGTTTTTACCAAGAAAAGTGGTCCCTTGTAAAGTTGGATGAATTGTTCTTCCATTACCACAATGTCTTCAAATTCCTTCAATTTCTTTAATTTCCACCCCCCTTTTTGGCTGGTTTTTCTAAAGAGAAATAAATCAAAACGTTAGTGTTCATATAAAAGAAAGAATATCAATGCAATACATTGTTTTGATTAATGTACTACCTTTTCTGAGCCAAATCAAGGACGTTTCGGACCTCCAGGTAACCAAATGTTTTAATCCAATTCGGAACCACGGTCGGCTTCACGTTGATCTATTCAAGAAAAAAACAGCTAATTTATATTTATAGAGTTTCGATGTATAACTTGACCCCAGATGACCCGGGGATCCGATTTACTGGATTTACCTTTCCCTTCTGTATCTGCTTCTTTTCCCACCAAACCTTCCTTTTGGCGAAGTTTGGAGGGGATGTGGCGGTCGGAGGAGCCATTATATTCTAACTTTAAACCTGAAAATAAACTACAAAATTTATTTCTTGTTGTTTTCTCCTCCAAAGAGAAAATAAGAATGAGTTACATTTTCTCTACTATTTCTCCTCTTCCACAAAGAATGCCAGACGTCAAAACCCGGAACCCAGGAAACGCACAGTCATCCGCAAGTTAAAATTGTTGCCGGGAAAGCAAACTCGTTTTCCGGGCGCTTTCTCTTCCCATCTCCATTCCTTCTTCCATTCTCTACTCCATGTCCATCTGAGCAGAGTCCAAAAGGTAAGCAGGAAACGACCCTGTTCTCTCGTATTCTATGTAATAAAGTTGAAAGTGATGGTGGTATGGTAATTCATGGAAAGACACAGACTGGATGAAGAGAACGGAGGCGAAATGAATTCCAACAGTTCCAGTCCCTCAGATATTAACCGCCATATAAATAAATCCTCCGCTTTTCGTCGTGTTGACTACAAACAATTTTCACGAGTTCATTTTCCAAACAACAACTTTCTTTGTCAGAAGGAAACTTGACTTTCCGTCTCCTTTTCATACCGGCTTCGGTTTTCCATTTTCACTCCCTGGATTTCAGTTCGTCTGCCCAGGACCATTTAGGTTTCGTTGTTAGAAGTCCAAATCCCGTCTGTATTTCATATTCTACGTTATGATACACATAGATACATTACATTGATAGTTTGATACATTAATCCCTGTTTTATTTTCTTTCTCCAGAGTCCGGGTTCTGCTGTGGTCGAGGACTGAGGAGAGGAGCACCAGACTGCAGGCAGACTGGTGGGACCAGCCTGGGAAGGGAGAAAGGAGTCAATCTCAGAAGGAGACGTGAGATTTATGTTGAGAAGTCATGCAAAGGTGCGTTTTCTGCTACTTGTCGGTGGACGATGAGGAGCCAAAAGCTGACTTGGAGTCCAAGACATTGGTGGTGAGAGACCGCAGATTGCTCAAAGCCCTGTGGAGGATTTTCCCGTACGTCGTCCGGCTCAATGAGGGGGCTCCAAACCTGCTCCAACAGGTACTAATCCCTTTGGATTTATCAAACTTCTTTGCTTTCCCATGTGTCAATTGGCAGTGTGGGTAAAACAAATCACATCCGAACTGAAGTTCCGGGTAGAAGGGGAATAGGAGAGGATACCTCTCATCGTCGTCATTTTTCCCATTCATTTCTGGTGATAAATTACAAAGCTATAACGTTTCTGACTAGCCTGACTTCTAGTTTCTAGTCTGATTGACTGCTGTGGGTTGTGAGCTTTCTCTTGAGTTTGAAAAATGTTTTTGTGGAAGTGTTTTTAGGCCTTAGTGTAGAGTATTTTTGTGGGCTTTATGGGGATTCTTACGACTGTTGGTATAGGGTAACTTTCCCATGTTCTAGATATTATTGAGCATTTCTAAGTATTTCGATAAATCATGTTGTTGTATAATGTAAATAATCAAACTCGTCCAATGTCCTAAAGATCTTTTACTATACCTAAATCGAAGATTGTAAATTTGACAGCTTACAGTCCACAGTCTACACTGCCGACTCTAGATTATAGTTAGTTTATTAGTTAGATTATAGTTTATGTTTTCTTCCATGCATAATCCATTAGAAATAGAATCAACTGCAATAGGCATGTGTATCCCACACAAGAATCGACAGGAAGTATTATAAGTGATCGTTTGTGAAGTTTCTGTTGGGGTCAGGTCTGGTCACAGCAATGATAGTCCGATCGGCCCAGCTACAGCCACTCATTAGAGTCGGAGGAAGCATAAATCATACTGTTGGTTCCTATTTTTTTCATTCTGGATTGCTGGATGTTATGTTATGCTGGATTACTATACGTAATGCACATATGCACAATGGCGTAAAAGCAGTAGGAGTGCAAGATACTGCATATTCATAAGTATTTTATCACAGGAGCTATCAATCTCCTTCAAGTAAAAGAAATCGATTGAAGTGATTTATATAAATGGGATAGAGATAGCTCACAGTAATCAGTGAAAGTGAGGATACCCTGAGAGGATTTTCATAAAACTCTTTCGTACTATACACATTACGTACAGAAATAGAAGGCTATGAATGAAAAAGGGTAAAGCAGGTAGAGGCAGGGTAGACCGTATAGGTAGTCAATAAGCATTAGGAAAATTAGATTGTGAGTTAGACTATAAGGGGCAAAGTTGAGGCTTGAGTGTTGAGCATGCCAGCCGTATAAGAATAAATATAGTACCCACTGACTGGCCCAGTCAGTGAAGGAACAAATACTTGGTTAATATTCTAGCATATAGTTTTTAATATCCCCAGAACGGACATCACCTCCTAGGTAGATTTTCTATTTTAGTACCCGTTGTAATGATTTACTTTCTTTCTGTTCTCAGGTGTGCAAGGAAAGGGGCTGGAAGGAATTTAGTGAAACGGCTAGCGGACCAGGGGACGAGGTCACAGTCCGTGGCTCTCAATGCTGGAATCTTTGGTGGAAAACAGCGATCATGAACGCCAGCCGTGTTAGTCACCTCAAGAGTTGGCAGCTAACTAATCACATTCCAAACGCCTCTAATTTTTGTCGCAAAGACGTCCTAGCCCGATTCCTTCGGCGATTGAAGTCTACGTACAAATTCATATTTGACTTCAGGTGAGCACTAGCCCTATACATGATTATCATTGCTTATCTCAGATTTATGTCTTTACATAGTATTAGTAATTGCTGTAGTTTATTTTGAGAATAGCTGCAAAACGACCGTAGAGATAGTGTTTGAAGACCTGGTTGGGTTTGATGCGTGCGTGTTCAATTTGAGAATTTTTACTGAGCTTCTTATAATAAATAGGTAGATAGGAATGGATGCATTAAATTTGTGTTACTTTTGTTTGTCGTCTCTGATTTTATGGGCTTTACGTGTCCTTCAATTTACTTTTCATGGGCGAGGGCTATATGGACTATGGAATTTGCAGTGATTTAATAATTCAATGCTGCATGATAAATTGCCAAGTCTTAGGGGAGAAATATTCAGAAACTGTGACCAAGTTACTGCAGTAAATAAATAGATTCCTGTTCCTAAAACAATTTTACTCCACAATTAATACTTTCTGTACTGCAATCTTTATAGTCTTGTGAGTCAAAACTTTGCTCCAGCAAATTATTGAGCGCTGCATCACCAGAATAATAGGAGCCATCGTAGGTATATGGTTCATGGCTCATTTTGGGACCATATCTCTACTAGGACTACGTAACCGCAACCAAAATGTTTATTCTCACGCAAACCTATGAAACTTTCACCTCAGGTTTTTGGCAAATTAAAGCTGCCTCAGTAATTGTGAATTGACTTCTTGGTCATCAAGGCACTGGCCGAGGCTTCATTTCATAAAATCCAAAGTGAGGTATGGAGAAAAACAAAGTTTCGCAACTATAAAAAACTAACTATTTCATACCAGATCTAGATTAATTACTCCCAAGGGTACTTGGGAGTCATCCTTGGGTTAATACTTTGTAGGGATTACTTACTGCACTTTTGTGTGCAAGGGTTGTGTAAAGCGTAGGCTGATTGGTTGCATATCTATTTTTGTGCATACAAGATGTATTGTTCATGTATATTGTTACCATGTTTCCATTATATATTACAGCCCTCTGTCTTTCAATTTACCTCTGGAATATACACGATTTGTTGCGGAGCACTCTCGACGGCAGAACTTCGTTCTGAATGACATACCTCAGCTCGAGGTTGGAAAACCTGAGACCGGGTACACTCCCTTGGGGAATAATCGCTATCTTATAAAGGGAAAGAAAGCACCTATTTGGATTGCTAAGCCAATTGGGAAAAGTCAAGGGAAAGGAATAATCGTCTTTGATGTAAAACAAAATTAAATAAATGAGTAATGCATGGGACTGGGGAAATGATGTCACTAGCGTTTTTGTTTACCATTTCAGCACGCAGCAGGGTTCACTTATGACGAGCCATGTGTGGTTTCGGAGTACATATATCGACCTTTGTTGATCAATGGATACAAGTTTGACCTACGAATCTATGTTTGCATAGCCTGTCCGAACCCGCTCACCATATACGCCTACCAAGAGGGAATTACCCGATTTGCGACAAAAAAGTATGACTTGAAAGATCTCACCAGTACTTTCTCCCACCTTACAAATACAGCTGTGAATAAGCAAAGTCCAACCTACAAGAAGAATAAGGAGACTATTGGTTATGGTAAGAACATCAATGCATTCAGTACTACCAAGGGTTTTTTTGATTGGCAAATCACTTATATCAACTCATGAAAAATTTCTATGTTAAAGGTTGTAAGTGGACTTTGAAGCAACTGAGAAACTATTTGAAAGAGCAAGGGCACTCCGACTACTACTTGTGGCAGCGGATATGGTCAATTTTGGTCCTCACGATCGTAGGAGATGGAAAGGATATTTCTCGACTTACTTGGAACAATAGCAATTTCGAGTTTTTTGGCTTTGATATCCTTGTAGATGAAAACTTAAAGCCTCATCTTCTGGAAGTAAGCTGAGCGAGAACTATGTCAACTTTATATTCTTATTACATATATCAGACTAACTGTAAATGTATTTTTTTTAATTAAGGTTAATGTCAATCCAGGACTCAGCTCTGATACGATTAGTTCTGTTGACGAGGAGGTCAAGAAACCGTTGTTGCATGACTTATTCACACTCTTAGGATTACCTGATGGACGGGAACTTGGAGATCTTGATGAAATTGATAAGAATGACCCTTTTATGTATGACGAGAACATGATTCTTGAGCAAATGCTCTTATCCTGTCGAGGTAACGAATGATCGAACGAACTTTTCAGACAATCAATTGTTTCTTGTAAAAAAGTGACAGGATATATTATATTTTCAGAGGTTGAATCTTTGTCACCCCAAAAAGGATACGGACATCTACTTCAGTCAATGACTAAAACTGACGGTAATTCGGCCAAGGGAAATCGTCGTCTGGGCACTGCAAAATCAAATAACCATGAACAAATTCGCCCTTACACTCGCAAGAAAAACATCAACGAAGGCTTACCGTGTGGACCCCGTATGAGCTACGAACGTCTTATGGAATGTAAGTTGTGGGCAAGGGACGCTTCGAAGAGATCGAAAAAGAGGAAGAAAGGAGAAAGTAAGAAGACAATACCTGAACCTCGGAAAATTTCACCCATCGCCGTCCGTGTTCCTGTTATAAGTAAGTCTTCGCATACTTTGATAGTCTAACTCAATTTATAGAAACATACCCGACACTAATCCAAAATGTCAAATCCTAACCTACAGAAGGTCCAAGGGACAGGGTTCGATCCCGATTTCCAAAAAATGGACCTGGAATGAATCTTGCACCCCGAGATTGGGAATACTCTCCAATTTCCTGCGGAAACTGGGTTAGAATCTATCCTTTCGACGAAATAACTGAAGTGAAGTGCCGATTCAGGACTGAAGACTGCATCCGAGATTCAATTAGCCAAGTAAGCATATTCAATACTCTATCTGTAGCCTAGTTTGATAGTTGGAAATAGTAAAGTACAGTACTAATCAAGAATCAATTTTTAGGTGGCCGAATATCTTAAGGAAGTTAAAGCAATTAGTGCTGCCGAATCTGAACCTCAGTTAGAGGATGAATTCTACGACGCAAAGATCAAGGAAGCGGAATTCCTCACCACAGAAGTCTGGCATCCACCTCTCTGACTCCAAAAAACGAACATTTACTTCCTCATGCCAAACTCTATATTCAACACACACATTCTGAATAAGACTCAAGCCAATAAATGGCCTCCAAAACCTAATCTGCTACTCCAAAATCACGATATGAGCTGAAATCTCTAAATACGCCTGTAAATGCAAAGCTAATTGAATTAAAACGCCATGTTAAGCTAGTAGCCTATAAAAAGTAAATAAAAACACAAAGAATCGAATGTTAACTTTTGAGAATTGAGTTTTATTTTCAATGTTTTGTGTCAGTCATATTATCAATCGTAGAAACAGACAGTTCCGGAAATATTAAGCAATTGAATTATAACACAGATTATTCGGTTAATTTGCATGGAGCATACTAATCTCCATCCAATCTACTACTGACTAGGTTGGTGATGCACTACGTTCTAGCTGATAGCTGACTGACTAGCTGTGTATAAATGCTTTCCAAATCAATACAACTTAACTCAATTACCATTGCATATATGATAATAAAAAATAAAAAAAACATCACTACTATTTAAACGACTGACGATAATGAAGACCTGTATCCCAAACACACGCATTGTAAATTCGACTAAAAGCCTCCCAAACACATAACGACAAACGACACTATGGCAGGCAGTCCGGACTCTGCCTCTGTACTCCTCCATTTCGCTCCCCAAACTACCTGTCCAATTAAGACATTTAGCAATGGCTTGACTTTTTCTTACAACAGTTTATTTTTTTTTCAGACGACAACTTAGACCTTAGACACTAGCCTTGAAGACTACTGCAATTAACGCTACAAAGTTTACTTGTTCGAAAGAAGCCAAATGTGTAATCAAGTAATGAAATATGGCACAAAATTACGTAAGAAGGCTCACCCTCAAGCCTACCAGATAAGAGTTGAAGTAAGTCGCTTTACGTATAGGCAACATTATAATTTAACAAGAGTTCTATTGTTGGGATGGGTAATTCTATAGGCATCTGAAAGGTACAAGGTTACGAGTGAAAGAGAATGGAGACGTGACGTGAGCAGAGATCCAAGAAAAGTCAGGACTTATATGAAGGGAGAGGCTTTTTTCTACAATACGTACTTCTTATTTAATGTAGCCATATTTGATCACGCTCATTTCTACATAAAGTTAAACACACATACTACTAATGCATGAATCTTCAGACTTCCTGACACAGTACTTGCTTCCCTATGTTGTAGAAATCAAATCGTTCAAATGAGATGGAAATTGAAAATAAGTAACCAGAACAAACATAATTGCCTGCTTATTTACTATACGGGAAAGAAGTGGTAGCATTTTTTTAGTAACTTAATCTTCCCTAATTCCACTTTCAGGTTCAAGATATTCGAAATCCATTTGAGCTTGTTAGTTTATTAGTTGATATGCACCAAGATATTTCCGTTTCAAGACGACCCTGTCTCAATGACTGACTCGTCTGTAAACTAACATCTTTATGAATAAAGCACAAAAACTTTGGTCAAAATTCTCCGCTTGGAAAACGAATTCCAGATACTTTCTCCGAGACAATGGGAAATGTCCATCTATTATCATCATTCATCTTTCAAGATGAGAAGAACGACATTAATAGATTGTACATGGGAAGGTAGCTAGTACAATGTAGTCACTTAAGTCCGGTAGCACTCCGAATGATACCTTAAAACGATACACTTTCTACGAAATGAAAACACAGAGAAGCGTGTGGTACACGACACAGGAAAAGTCGCAGTTACCAGGCTGACTAAAAATTCGAAACTAAACATATGTTCAGTTCTTTACGTGAAATTAACCCGGTCTCAATTATTCACTTTTTGGACGATCTCGATTTTTAGCAATAATGCCATTTTCACCTGATGTTTTGCTCTCAAACTCGGCAGAAGGTTGGATTAAAGTAGTTCCAATCTTCTCATCGGGAATTTGAGCGTTTGACTTTTTGACCATTCGGATAAGTCCTTTCCACATGAGAAAGTACCAGTACACTTGTGGAGCTACTGCTGCAGAGAAGATTAGTTTCCATCCTAGTGGAATATTGTATACCGTCTGTAAGTGTAAATAGGAACATTTAGTTGGACATGCAGAAGGACGTATAGGTACTTACATAATTTAAATGTGAATCCAACATTCATATCAAACTTACATGAAAGAATCCCAAACCGTTTTGTTCAGCATACAGAGCTACGGTGTAGAAACAGCTTGCAATGCGGAATATAGGGAACATGACCAGCATTAAAACCCCGTTCATGGTATACATTAGGGAAGACTTCATCTAGGCAATCAAATCAAATAAAATATTACAGTACGTATTATAATGGTTCTTAATTCCATACAGTATGTGAGGGTAAATAAGCTTCAGAGGAATCTACAGACAGACATCTACAGAATTCATAAGCTACAATTTGAGGAACTAGACAATTACCTTGAATTTGCTAAGGATGAAACGGAGGGATACAAACGGCGTGCTTGTTTCCATTAAATAAATGATGCCAACAAAAAAGTCTCCATTTCGAACTCCATCACGAAAGAACTACAGGAGACAAGTAAAAAAAACAATATTACGACTCTCACCCTCACCTGTCAATATTAAAGTACTAGCCTCCAAAAAATCATAAACTTACAACGATCAGACTAAATCCAAGAGGAGCAAGGATCATGTGATGAATCACGATTACCGGGGATCTCAGGATGAACTTGATGAATTGAATCACAATATATCCTTCCTGCTTGGTCTTATCCGCCATTCTTGACACATAAAACATGGCAAAAGTGTCGTACAAAAAGTACGGGATCCCAAACCAAGCATAAGTCAGGGTCATTGGATGTGAGTCGTACAATACATTCTGGTAGCAATTTGAGCACACAATAAATCCGGAAATCGTGGCCAAAATGGCTTGAAACGCTGAGACGATCCTACAGAAACCCAAATACAACACAAATTTTACAACAAAGCTCAACGATTTCAAGCATCCATAACCTGGAAAACAACTTGTACTCACTTGTTCGATATATCTGCACAGTCTTTATCCGTGAATCCATATCTCTTACTGATTTCATATCCTTGTCTTGTATTAAACCAAAAATGCTTTTGGAGTAAAAATGAGCCAGGGAACACAATCCAACCGGCTATAAATAAAGCTGCTGCTAGCAGCCCCTGAACCATAATTTATGATATTTTCTGACTTGACTTCCTTTCAAAACGCGGAGTAAAATATTATACACCATAATATGACATCATGAATCTCTATCTGATTACGAAGATTTACAGCAGGCAGTGCAGTTGTCAACGCCCGAAAATATGTAGTCTCAATCTTAGTCTAGTCTCTAGTATTAGGTGCACATTTTACTATAAGATAACTGTTCATAAACTGGCCCTGTCTGTGTTAACTTTCACAAAGCACGTCTCAGTCACGTGAACCGTCAAAGCCGAAAATTATATTCCAGTCGATTTATTAAACTTAAGCTAACAGAGCCAGTCAGTCATAGTTTCACTTGACACCTCAACAAAATATCCATTATCTTCGTCAAACACCACGTTGGGATTTTCTTCTCTCACTTTCCGATCATTCTTTACTGCATGCACTCCTTCGGTCACACCACTCGTCTCTTCAGGTCACAGTCCACTAGAAATATAATCAGTAATAAATTAAAGGGGTCAGTATAAATCGATAGCGATAAAGAATCATTCACGAAAAAATGCATCCCACTCCTATGCTTAACCCTTGACGACAACGGAAGACTCAATAACTTATGCTTCCAGTCTCGTTGATTGAATTAATTAAGCCACTGACCTTCGTCTACCCGATCCGCCCAAGAACTGACGTTTGCCCACTACTTATACTCATGGGCCATATCCATTCATATATGGGATCAGTATGCGAAATGAAAGATTAAATAAAATAAAACTCTCAACAGCCACAAACAAAGTACAAACACAAACCTTCCTTATCAGAACGTATACACGCAGAAGTACTAATCCCATTATCTCATCGTCATTTTTCTCCACCGTAGACAAACTTTCCCATGCTCTTCCTCATCCCACGGAAACTTAATAAACGAGCTGGCGATTTATAAAATTCCTCTAGACCTACCTCCCAAACAAGTAATGCCATCGCCATCAACAAAACACACAGCTTCTTTAGGAACGGATCTATTTCTTTACACCAGACTTCCATCGCGTGTCAACTGTCTCAAGAATGAGACAGAAGTATTAAAAAAAAAAAAAATCCCGACCCTAATAAAATCCTCAAATGAAACATAATCATAAAGGAATCCTATAAAAAACAACCCCATCAACTAACACTACTACTCCATAGTCTTTGAACCCCAGAGCAACTAAGAAACCGAAGAATTATACGCAACAACAATAACTCTTTTAATGTACTCCACCAAATGTTCACAATTAATCATCTTGGGAAGCTAGACACTTGCGAACAGGAATCCATCCTCTGCATAGAATCCAGTTTTCTCCCGCAGACACGGACTATCTTCAAAGACCCTTCTTTCAAAACATACGTCGGTACATGATATGTACTCATTGTACTCATATACTCTTTCTTATCCTTTGTCCATTACGTCCCTGTCAATAACGATATCAAGATATCTACCTCACCGAATGAAATGAGATTCTGACAACGAAATCCAATACAAGGCTAGCAGCTCAACTTTTCCAGCCTTCTCCTACTTCATTTCTTACTCCAGTTAGACAAGTATAGCCGTTGTCGAGAAAGGTACCAGCATAACCATAACATAGTCAACGGATGGGCTTCAAGGTAATACTGAATATATATATATATATACATGTATGGAATTTATTAGATGTAGTCTAATCAATAGTTATTATCCTTACATGCCGTATAAAAACGAGTACTACATACCTACAATATAAAATATATTCAATCCTTCAGCCCAGAAAACCACTCGGGCCGTGGATCGTATTCCTAAACCCATCCCGATATCTTTAAAACTTTCGAACGAAATCAATCAAAAACTTTGTACCTGTCAACTATATCCAGAAATATTTTCCTTTCCATAAGAATTGAATTCCCCGACTTAGGAGTCTACGTCATGAGTATCAGTGGACATATCAATATCAGCGTAGGGGAGAGAACCTCAACAAGCCTCGACTAACAATCCCAAAGCGTAAGGATTCTACGAGTCTGGGAAAGCAAGTATGGTATTTTTTCTACGTCCACCAATTCATATAATTACCAAACATACCTACACCCAAAGCTCTTCTTTTTCCCTATACGATTCCTTCCCAAACAGTTTTGCATTAGTGAGCTACTACGTACGTACAAGGAGAAGTTGAAGTTTTAGAGTTTCGGCTATCACAAACATACATGAATAATAGATAGGCAATCCGCTAACAAACTTTCATAGACATGCTTCATAATAATCGGGAGAAAAGGCTGAAAAGCGACTGAATTTTAAGCCCAGGGAAACTCTAGATTTGATTTCCTCTGTATACAATAAAGTAAAAGGATTATCTCCGTATCCCTCTAACCTACCAATCACTACCACCAACCAAGGCCTCCACTATTTGTATTGCCTCATCCAACCCATCAATGATTAATGCTCTGCCTTGGGAAAAATGAGAACGTCAGCTTTCTCTGTAAATAATACGTGTTTTAGGCTGATGCTCTCAACTAATTTTTTTTAGATGAAAGGAGACTTCATACTTTCCCCATCGTATTACCAACCGCGACCATCACCACCACTTATGTACCCTGTCGTTTGTGTGTACCCAAAGCACTTAATGAAACCAAGTTTAACATAAGGAAAGGCTGGGAGAGTTGTACTTTCACTTTTAATTAAATACGAATTCCAGCCTTTCCCTTCCGCCTCCGAATACGCTAAGTGTCCTTTCAATCCAGAGGCTGAGTGAGACAATGTTTTAAATTACTGTACGAAATCAGACCGCCATACTCTGCGTCTTTCTCTCCTCTCTCTTTGAGACAGAGATCTGCTTGATCCCCGTGACTGACAGACTCGGGACTGTGAAGTGTGAACTTTCTCCTTTCACCAAAGTGGGATGACTAAAATGAAATGAGAAAGTGTCTCCGTTTACCATTCTCTCAGAACCCTTCCTTTGACACTTTGGGAAACGGAGTGTGTTTTGTATTCAAGGACTACCAGAGAGAGCTTGTTCAACAGAACCAAACCTCTACTCCTCCACCAGAGAAACCAAACTGGGCCAGTGCGGATTTTTCCCAGGACTTTCCTTCCACACCAGCACGGTTTTTTCCCTACAAGAGCGTTTGGCATCTGAGCAGAAAGACTATATAGTCCAAACCTCCAAGCTATACGAAGTATGGGAAATGCAATGTTGTATGCCGAGGAGCCACTACTACTTTCTAACTTTCCACCAACACTTTCGCAGTCTATTCCTCAACCTACAACCTACTGACTGGTTACTACTGTGGCTATTCCTCTCCTGCTGCATTCACTCAAATCCCTACTGCCTTCGTCCATTCCATCAAGAAAGGATGTATGCTTCAGTGGAGGAAGCGGAATGCAGAAACAATATATTTCCGACAAGGACGTTGCTTTCTTATTATCACAAACTGTGCCAAGAGATCACCCCAATCCTACCAAATAGCATACGGATCCGATCTTCCTCCTCTATCCTATGACACAGCTTTCTACAGAAGAGAGGATGGTTATATATTTTCATCTCTTTCACCGTACCCCGGAATCCCAGATACGTAATAAAAGACCCTTAGATGTAATCGATGAATTGACTACTAATCTATGATTATATGATATGACTCATACACCGCATTCATAACTTTCCCCTGAGAATCAGACAGAGAACTCGAGAGTTATATATAGGACGCTCTTTTTCCCCTAAGTCAAGTAGTCATCGGGAGCTAAAAAGTATGAAGGCCAGTAAACCTGCAAAAAAATCAGTCTGGCGTCTCGTCTGGTAAGATTATAAGGACAGAATGCCAATGCATACCACCAACTACATGTGAGTAGGTAATCAGTAATCATACTTACTACAAAAGTTAAATTGTTCAAAATGTCTTGAAACTTTGTCCCTCTAAAAGGTTAACAAACCTTTGTATCTCAAATGTCTGCGTCCCAAATAGCCAAAAACAAACACAACATAATATGCCTGGAAAGCAAGCATCATCGGATTAGAGATGATTGGAACTGTATGAGGACAGAGGGAATGAAAGAGGGCTAAATAAACAAATAATAAAATATAATAAATGTCCACAGTTCCCCTCTAGAAGAAGAAGCAGCATGAGGGCTTTCTCCATTCCCTCACGGCACGACCTAATTTATACTAAATGACATCACCAGCCTACCATGCCTACCAACCGTTTCAAAGTCTCAAACTCTTGACATGAAATATTTATCAAGCAGTGCAAGCTGCTTTCTTCAATTTTCAAGTCAAGTAAGAGTGGATTTTCCAAATACTTAGATCTCTTTTATATGACAGGAATTCAGTCTACCAAACCACGAACAAAGTACTAAGTCATTCATTTCCCTCACTCCTGACTATTTTATGAGTAAGCAGAAGCCTATAATATTTATGCAAGAGTGTGCAAAAAGAGTATGTTCATGGCTTTTGGTCAACAACATTCTTAAATATGACTCCTGCTGAGAAAGCGGAGAGCCTGACATAAACCCAGCCATTCAAGTTGTCAAACATATACCTTTGTGTGCATCAAATACATTCGGAAATTGTGCAAATAGTCAAACAGTAAATACATATCCCTCTTATTTGTTTTGCTTTCCTTTTAACTTTTTAGGCCATTCAGATTGTCAAATGTAAGGCTGAGCAGCTGAACTCAATCGAAGTGTATTGCCCCATTCCGCATGGGACAACATACGATTTAAAATCTAACAAATCTAGATCCCTTAGATTTTCTCTTGGTAAATTTTAGAGACCCTTGCTATGTATTATGCATGCTTGCTATGTATGTATAACTTATAATCGGAAAGCGCATTAAGGATAATGGCGAAAGTACTTAAGCCAAAGCCCCAATAAAGTTTAAGGCCGCTTTTCTGTCCGCCAAACCTTTCTCTTTATCAATCAAAAAAGGCCAACTGCCCAATAGGAAAGCGCTCTAACTCAATCTTGAGAATTTGATCCCAAAGGACACCTCGACGGGATGGACTACACACTCTATGTACACTCTGGTCATTTCACTCTTTCTAAGGCCTACATCTGCAACACGACTACAACTAAACTATGTACAGCCCTCAATCACTCTAACCTTTCCTCAGTCGTGTCCAACCAAGTGTGGACAATCACACTAATGATCTAAGAAATCTAGTACCTATATCTAACAACCTAGATAATACACCCACCATGCCATGCCCCCGGGCTGTAGAAGAGGTGACTTCATACTTTCCCTATATCTTGAAGGCTTTAAAACATCTCCTACTTTACAGTTTCTCTACGCAAAGTTTAATCTAGAATCTAGGTACAAGGTGCATTGGGCCTTTGACTCATCTAGAATCAAGTCAGGAGTTGTTGAAGCACATAATATTCTATGATGAACCATTTACCTTGAATCCTTTGTCATTTCAATTCAAACTACTTTGAAATACCAGAAGTCTCACGCCCCTTCTCTGCCTCCAGCGTATTGTAGGTATAGGTAATGATGAATTGATTAAAGTCCTCAAGGACGTGCTTCCGAATGAATAACACGGGTTTTGAGCATTTAACATGTCTCTCCTAACCAGCTACTCCATTTGCCACCTCTTATATGAAGGTATGTTAGCTGTTAGATACTCTCGTTAATAAATTACAAAGTTCGCTTACAGGGTGCAGGGACTCAGTTTCCGAGATTCTATCAATTATAGTCAATTCAACTTTCACCACTTTTAGGGACGAAGAGGGCACTTCAAAATACTTCAAAGACGTTTACATGAGCCGCATATAATATATTTTTTTTGTATATAGCCGTATGATATGAAATATGTAAAGCCTTCAATTTTCTTCAAATATGTGTAGGGAACGGTATCTACTATCTATAATGTAATTCATACAAAACATAGTTGATTGGACAACTTCAAGTCCCTGAAGTTTTGAAGGTGAAAGCTCTGATTTGTTCTGCAATCATGCTTCAATTAAATTAATGCGATTTGTGAATTGTTCATTTTTTCATATTTACTTTCTTCCTTCAATTTTTACTTAAATTCTTATTTCTCAAAGAAACTAGGTAGCCGTTTTCCCTAACTTCCAACCCTAACGAAACTTTCGCTTTTCGTCTGAAAGGCCATAATCACCTATTGTTCTATTATTGACTTCTACTTTCTAAATCAGAGCAATATAGCCAGATAAAAGACTCGTTTTAAAGTAGACGAACATGAGCACGGTCAACATACACCCTAACCGACCACCGCTCTGCCCTTATCACTTCGTTAGATGTGAAGAAACACTAGAAAGTAATTTAATTCCGTAAACTTTATTCGACATCCATCACAAAATCTCCTGACTTGCCCACACCTTCCTGCATAAAGACACCTGAGTCCCCTAGCATGCCACTGATTGTTTGAGGTAGGTAGCCTCTAATCTAATCACATTTCAGTACCTCCCTTTCCCTCGCTACACTTTCACTTATGGAGAGTACGGACTTTTGTGTGGGTACATTTATAAGGACACAGGAAGTAAGTAGGATGACAGAGTTCATATTTTAAGGATAGGGAATGGATTAGCCTTAGAATCTGACTGGAAACGGCCAAGGTGAAAGCAACTTTCCCCTATGTACCAAGAACCGTAACCACGGACGAGTTTTAGGAAGGGGGAGGAATTGAGTTGATGGTATGACTGTCTCTCTCATCTGTGAGTTATTTGACAGAGTTCTACATCCACTCTGCAATCTGCATAATGCGCTTCCGGCTAGGCTACGGACGCCATGCCGTAATATATTCATATTCCTCCTTCCATCAACAAATGTGTAGTTTATAGGATTAGAAGGAAACACACTTGAATGACTTGAATATCCCAAATCCTCTTCTACCTTACTATGAACAACTGTACGGCTTGAGTTGTCTTTTAGAATTTTAGAAGAAGACATAATACCTATGTTGTTGCGATTCAGCCGTTCAACAAAACACAGACCTATTACAATGAATAAGTCGACAGTGCTGGACAAACAATGAAACTCGGAAGACTGGGAAGTGGCCATGTCATATATTATGAAATCAACAACAAGAGGTTTACAGATTCTATAACCAAGCCCCATCCAGCTTTATCAAACTCCCGATTTCATAGATTATTTAGACCAAACTTTCCTACCTACTTTCTATTATGTGAATGTGAATGTCATTGTGCATAATACCCATCCAACATCCCTCTCTCCTACATTTAGGCAATTAGTTAATTAATCTATGTATATTGGTATATTTTAATGTCATATATTATGAACTCCTCCCGAGCAAAGACCCATGATGGGAGAAAGTTGGATATGAACAGATTTGTATATGTACAAGCCTCACCCTATAGTAACTTGTCTCCCATTGTCTGTACAGTGTATGGGCCATGTGGAATTTCAACTAGACTGACTTCTGACGTGCCATGAATAGTACGTAATTTAATTAGTAATTGCAATTTAATTGAGACGTATTCACGGCTCAAGGACTTGGTTTAAATCTTGTATTGAATTACAATTTACACAATGAGAACTGGAAAAGCCATGCCAATTTAGCTCCTGCTTGCTCTTCCTTTATTTTGCGCTGGAGGTTACAGGATCGTCCCGTTGTTAGAGAGGAGACTGTAGGCTTTATGGGATAATCAAATGGCATGACCTCAGACCTCAATAACCAGACTATCTACATAATAGATTTGAAATGCATCCTTCCAATAAAAATGAAAGGGATGCCGCATGCCCCCGATACCGCAACAATACTTTCTTCATTGTAGTTCTCTGACTCGTACGGAAATACTGATCATTCCTAACATCAGTCAGCACCTTTTTCAGCTTCTGAGAAAAACAACAACAACCAACGGCTTCATATTCATTACACTTTAATCCTTCGACTAATTCCACATTCCATGTACTCTTCCACTTCCACCAACTTCAGAACGACTGAATACAAACCATACCGACTGGAGAAAGTGTGAAGTGGAGTAACTGATACCGAACCCCCAACTACCTATTAAGCCTGTAACTACAAACTACAAGTTCAAAGTTCAGTTAGACCCAAATTCTAATCTACTACAAAGGACACTATACAACTACAAAGTGTACAAAGTACAGAAGGAAATGTTAAATGTTCAATGTTTGAAGGTGACTTACATAAAGTGAAAACTCAATCAGCCAAACCTCCCCTTCCTGTCCTTAACTCTCAACTTGTCTTCCTTATTTTTTTCCCAAACCGGGAGTCCTTAATCCAAATAGGGTGAAGTGAAGAGGTCAAAGAGTAAATGATGTTGTTAAATAGTTATATTACGGTTGTAACTTGTCGTTTAATGACATCTGGACTAGAATAACAGTATGAAAATGAAGGCCTGCAACCAGCCAGTACAGAAAGAAGGTAAGGAAGGGTGTGTGTATTTGTATATATAATTATTTTATTGCTAAATGGTAATTGCATTGACTAAAAGTTAGTGGGCCAGGCAGGGAAAGTCTGGTACTGTCTGGTTTGTCTATTACATACACAGGTTGAGTGTGGCAGTGGTGGTGGTGGTCTTTTTCCCAAATCCTCAATTCCTCTATGATGGCCGATGGCTTAAAAAGTCTTGGCTTTGGCGGTCGGATCTCAACATTAGGACGGCGGGCTTTCAAAACATTTCAATTACCAATTTTCGCAATAACTTGTCATTGGAATCTTCGCACAAATTTCCGTCATTCAGCCCTAAGAGTTCGACAGGGAAACAACTTCGCAAAATTCGTCTCCAAGTGCAATTTTCATCTTCGTTTTCACAACAAAAATTGTTTTCTCTTGATAGGGAATTTCATGCTAGAACTAGAATCTGAAAACTTTCTTTTACGAATTTTTACCACAAATTCCAAGTTGGGATAGTTTAGTCTTTTTACTTTGTTCGTTGTTTGTTGAATTTTAATTGTCTTTGTCTATGAAAGCTGTGAATTGCCAACAGTGCAGTTCACAGTTGAGTCAATTTGTTCTAGAAGGTAGGTTTTCCGTTTTCAGTCAGGTCACTCACTGCACTGCAGTTTTCAGGGTTCAAGTATGAAAGACTGCTGTACGTGCAGCTGTGTAAACATTGAAAAGGTTAAGGGCTTTCTCCGTGCATGCCTTCGAGCATTGACTCTTCTTTCTTACTTCCTAGGTTGAACTTTCCAATTCACAATTTAATTCTGCGTTCACACATAAGAGTGAAGTGTCTAGGGTAGTGAGTTCAGCCGTCAGTTCAAAATTAGAGGTCAGAGGTCAAGGTGCAAGGGAATCCATAATCTTACACATCCATAGTCTAGAACATAGGAGGAGGGTTATGTAATGCCCCCAAACGTTTCCCTTTGTGTTCTTTTGATTGAAGTGGCTGAAGATTCTCCTCTGATTCCTTCGCTCGCGTATTTAGGTGAGATGGAATATGAACTGGAAATATTATAATTCATGACACACGGCGTGAGGACTTTTTATCTAATTGAATTTTGTATGTTTAAACAGCTCCCAAATACAGAGGAATGGCCTCGTCTGGAAAAGGAGGGAAGGGTGAAGTGGTGTTTGGTCGGGGGGAAAAGAAGAAGACACGAGGACTTCGAGTTCCCAGTGACATGGCCGTAGAGACGTACACTTCAGTAGATCAGTCTTCGGCAAGTGTAGCAAGTACACCCAGCACTGCTGTAGCACATGCCACTGCTTCCCGAGAAAGTGGTGAGTAACTGTCTGTAAAATTGCCATTGGATCATTTCCTATCATTAGATTGACCATTGGATACTTCTTTGTGTGTGGGTAGTGTGGTTTTTAATTGACGAATGCTTTGTCATGTTTCAGATGCGGAATTAAAAAAATTGTCGTTCCAATCTGGTAATCCGTTCGTTGAGGTTACCAAAGGAATTCTACACTTCTACAAGGAAGAGTAAGTAGACTTCGTTTTTTAATTCATGGAATTACATTTGTACATTAGAAGTTGCTGAATTGTTGTTTATATTTTAGTGAGAGAACTCCATTGACCAAATCTGAAGGCGCCCTAAGTGAAATGTTACTAATGTTGGCAGTGCCTGCTTCAATATCTTGCCGTGATCTGCTTCAGTTTGTTGCTCCTTTTCAAGCGGACATTGAACATATCAAGATCATCCGGGATTCTATTCCCAATCAATATATGGTGCTTATTAAGTTCTTAGCAGAGGTGAGAAGCTGTGCGTAGTGTTTTATATCAGTTTTCAATACAATTAACACGTGCTTTGATTGATGTTCTAATCTTTATATAGAAATCTGCGGATACGTTTTATCAGACGCTAAATGGTACGACGTTTAACTCTTTTGAAGAGGATCTTTGTAATCTGGCGTACGTAGCCAGGGTGGAAACTATGAAAGAAAATGAAAATATTGGATTACCTCTGGTTGGTAAGTATTCATTGATAAAATAAGTACACCTCTGAAAACTTGGTTTTAGAGCATATTTTAACTTGACTGAACTTTTGAAGGTCACACCGAGTTACCAACGTGTCCAGTTTGTCTTGAGCGTATGGATGAGTCGGTGGATGGAGTATTGACTATTTTGTGTAATCACACATTCCATTCTATTTGCCTTTCAAAATGGAGCGACGCGAGGTAAGACATTGATAATCAAAATCTTCATCCGCAAAGGACAACGTTACATAATGTAATAAGTACTGTTAATTTACTTTTCCTCAATCAAAACTTTCTCGTATTGATTTAGATGTCCTGTATGTCGTTACGTACAAACACCGGAGTTAGTCACAAAGAATCAGTGTTGTGAGTGTAAATCATCAGAGTCGTTATGGATCTGCTTGATATGTGGCCACATAGGATGCGGTCGTTATGTCCATGGCCACGCTTACAAGTACGTTCAAGTCATTCAATTTTCATTGTAAATAATCAGAGTATGTTTATTATCATAACTAAAACAATAGAGTAGAGTACTCAAGGTCCTTTAATTTGTACAGACACTTCTGTGAAACGTCGCACTGTTATGCCATTCAACCGGATAACAATCGAGTGTGGGATTATATTGGAGACAATTTTGTGCATCGACTTCTTCAGAATAATGACGATGGAAAACTTGTTGAAGTAGGAACAGGAGGTCACCGACGAGCCGAAGATGCATGTGACGAGAAGGATGAAAAATTAGAGTCAATTCAACTAGAATTTACGTACATGCTGACAACTCAGTTAGAATCTCAACGGTATTATTTCGAGGAGCGGTTGGCGTCTCAGACAAGAGATATGCACAGAGAAATCGAAAAGTTACACATTCGTATCGAAGAAGGGGACAAGTACAAGGAGGATATGGATTCTAAGTTCTCGAGTTTATCCAAGGAGCGAGGAAACTTAGAAAAAAAGGTACACTACACTCACTACACTAACAAATCTTTACAATCAACCTCTCTCCCCTTCCTAACTTATGTCCTCTAACCTGTTTTTTTTAATCACAGATAACTCAGTTAAGTCAGAAAATGTCCAAGGTCACGGCAGAACTGAAAGAAGAAAAGGAGATGAACAAGCATCTGCATCAAGATAAAGACAAGTGGCAGGAAATGGTAAAGAAGCTGGAAGCAGAGCATGATCGTTATATGAAAGAGAAAACTGCCGAAGTAGCTGATCTGAAGGACCAGCTCCGAGACATCATGTTCTTTTTTGAGGCCCAGAATCAAATTGAACAGTCCCCATTGAAATCGGAAATCAGTGATGGAATCGTGACAGTAGGAGAATCCCCGACCCCGTCTACATCCTCATTAAAGAAAGAAAGGAAGAAGAAGCGTTAATTAGGCTGTACCGTAAACACTGTTATGTACCTACATCTAAAATTAATTATGTGTGCTTAGTTATGATACACCATGAACTATTACCTATATTCGAAACCGCAAGCTGTCTCCTCAATAAATCCCTACATTGTCTGATTTTATAACATTGTGTTTGCATCTCTGATGATTTAAGGTTTTGGTAAACTAGAGTAATTGAATGAGGATAACGATGATCAGTCAGTATTAGATACCTAATTGAAAATATTTAGAAAAGATGACATAGCAAAATGTTGATTGTTGGTACGGCATCAATATAGGAAAATGACGATTTTAATACGCTGTTGGCATAGAAGACTCCTGTACTTTCTCCTGCGTTGTGCGCGCTGTCAAAGGGGAAAATCGGGCTATTTTAAGTTTTTAAACTGCCGTAAAAACACAACTCAACGTTGTGCTTTAATGTATGTACTACTGAGCTTCCGGTTGATTAACAACGGAACCGATTGATAACAAAAAATCTACATTTGGTTCTTTCAGGACAGGGCGGAAATTCCCCCCGTTACTCATTGTCAATAAAGTACATATATAGGGTATGAAGGAACCTGAAGGATATACATTCACATGGAGCCCAATTATCGGTGTAGTGGGTTTCGCTTTTGTTCAATGTTTGCATTAGTGGGATTAGATTTTGTAGAATTATATGGCGCATTAGCGAGATGAATTCATTTACGTAGACACAAAAATATGAATGATGTTTGTATAATGTTAGGGAGTATTCTAAATGAGGACTCCAATTCTGACTCCCTATTCAAATTGCCTTCCATAAAAATGCTAAATAATTTAATTAAAATTTAAAAAAACAGAATTGCACTTCATCCTTTTGAAAATGAATTTACGCTTGAAACCGACAAAATAAAATGTATACAAATATGTATCCTTGTATAGATGTCTTATCAAGAGCCGGGACAGCCGGAAGACGAGGTTGCTAATCGTATTAAATTATTCCAAGTGTGAAATAAAAATTACTGCAGAAGAATGGTATCATCATGATCCTAGAGGTAATTAGAATAGTTACAGTTACTAAAACGTACGTAGTTCAGTTCTCGAAATTTCCAATTTGAGTTAGTCTTTTCAATGAGAAAATACCAACCGCACCCCCTTCGGGGTTTGATTGTGATGATGTATGATTTAATTTTAATATCATCTTTTGTAATATTACTTGCCGCTTTCCTACTCTCTAAGGATGTATTTTTGCTAATTTCTTAGGCAAAGAAAAAGTATTTTATTGCAGTGTTAAAATTTTCCTTGATTTTGAAGAATGTACTTTGTTAAATTTCATTTGTTTTTAAACCCGCTAACTATTCCTGGAAATGAGCCTAATCCTAATATCTGAATATGGGAAGAAATGTATTGCCTTTAAATCTTGTAATTTATGGACTAACCTTCCAAGTGAAATATTGACCTCAGAAACTATAACTTCTTTTAAATGTAAGCTCAACTAGGTCATTTTCGTTTTAGATTGTTGGCATATTCTGATTGAACGTTAAATTTAAGTCAAAGTGGTGTATCATATATCCAAATTGATGCTAGTG
>JAQFZA010000386.1:0-23204 GCA_034695115.1 Desoria olivacea | reverse complement strand
CAGAGCCCCCACTGGAATTTTTTGAAGTTGGTATCCAAGCGATCACTGCTTATCACCATGGACCACTCCTAAGAAGCTTTAACCGATATTTATATATTTTTAATATTTCATTGCGTATTGAATGGTTTAATTTATTTTTCAGCTTAAAACAAGTTTTGTCTGCTCCTGGTTCTGTGGACATTGTATATTCTTCATTTTGTGTGTGATTTGGATTGCCCAAAAATGTATTTACGGAAATATTGGAGACGCTATAAAGACCATCCCAATTGGTATTGTTCTTATTATTTACTTTGTTTATCCAGCCTTTGTAGTTTGGGCATTTATGTCAGAATTGAGGTCTTCACTAAATAGTACCGACCCTTTTTCCGACCTCAGGTCATGAGATATATATATGAGTAGAGGTATGCTGCCATTACATCGAAGTTGTTTCCGGTAAACAAGTTATTTGTACACCGGTGACTTGTTTGCCGGTATGCGAAAACTGGTTTGGGCATGCAAAAAATAGCCCCCACCGGTGTGCATAAAACCTGTTTACCGGTATGAAAAAGCAGGCATGACTAAATTGCATGCAAATGAAGACAATGAGATTAACGCCCCTCCGCGTTCCCTACCGGTTTAAAATAATAAAAAACGTACACGCTTTACTACTTGTGCTCGGGTGTTCAGTTTCCTATTCCATCGCATTTCAATTTATTGCATTTACTGATCGGTTTAGAAGTCAGGAGGATACTTTCGATTTCATAATTGCTCATCCGGCAACAGTTCCAACGGCTTTCAATTAAACCTTTAGGGTCTTCTGACGACAAGAAGAAGAAATTCGAAACCATAGTTCACCGCAAGACACTCAATTCAATCTTTGATGAAATAAACAAAACCCTTGGAGCTTGAAATGAAGCACTGTGGATTCCTTGCAAAAGGTACCTATGTCGAATTGTTTTATGGTGTATGAAATGTTTGTGTGAATCAATGAACCCCTCATGAACCCTAGAACCTTTCCAAGTCCCAATCCAACGGTTTTACCATCCCAAATGTAACTCCAAATAGACACGGCTAATTAAAATTATTGGTTTTTAGGCAGCTCGGGGGTTGGGATGGTGTGTTTCAAAATGTTGATGTGTGTGGTGCTGTTGACGTCCATGGTATCTGCGTGTGCCAAGTCGGACGACTGTGTGAAATGTAACATGGATGGATGTTTTTGGATCCGTTATGCAAATGGTACACGTGTCTGTCTCCTTGACCTTGATGACGTTGGGGCCGGCGTTATTGAAATTGTGCGGCCGGAGGATTCCTGCTCCGTGCCCTCGTCGACTACATCGACCACTGCCAAACCACCAACAGTAATTACAAGTACCGCCGCTCCTACTACTCATCGTAGTACAAACAGAACTACTGCACTTCCGTCATCGAGCTTACCGACTACTTCCAAACCACCACCAACGCCAATTACAAGTACCACCACTCCTACTACTCGTCGTAGTACTAGCACAAGTACTACATTTCCACCGTCAACTGAAACCCTTTCAGCCTTATCTACTGCTATCATCGTTTCATCCAGCTTCCTAATTATGATAATCGTAGTCATAATAATCCTACACTACAGAACGTGGGATTATGCCACATGTCGTCGTCTCTTCTCCTACCGCCGTCTTTTTTTGAATAATGAAGGTGGAGGTGGTCACATCAACCCCTTCTACGATCCTCATGGGGAAATGGGGAATGACGATGATGGACATGTCAATATTTTCCCTCCAGAGCTTCCTGCTCGTGAGGGACCCGTCGTTCCTCCAGGCCAGGAGGTCGAAGTCGTGGCTCCAGTCGTCCCGGTCCATGATGTGCCTGTTGCTGATTTAGCGGTCCTTCCGGACGAAGACTTCAACTTTGAAGAGCTCGCGGCTGTGGATGATGTGATGGGACGTGCTGAAGCTCTACCAACTCTAGCCCCACGAAAAAGTTCGCGAATTCCCATACCTCGCAAGATATATGATGTATAGAGATGTTTTGTTTTTTGTTTAAAAATATTCTGTAACTTTATGGGGTTAATAAAGACTGAATGATAAGACTTTCTTTGAACATCTGGTACTGTATACCGTGTATTAAAGGAACAAATACTACTATGCAAACTAGAAATTGTTCCCCCAATCTCACTTCCGATTACGTTATCTCCCCAAGACGTGATAAAAGGAGGGTGAGTAACGGGATGTTGTACGATCTTAAGGGAGTCTGAATAAATCGAGCCTTGCTAGTAACCTACACTGCGCATAAAACGTGGTTCACATCCTCTGGAAGCTTTCGATCCAAGTACTTACACCCGTTAGATAGAATCCAATATTTAAAACGGACGATTTACACTCGAGTTTTATTTCGTACATTCCCGCTCGACGAACCTTTAAACCTATTACACTACGGCATTTCCGGCTACGTCATCGCCCCAAGACGTGATAAAAGGAGGGTGAGTAACGGGATGTTGTACGATCCTAAGGGAGTCTGAATAAATCGAGCCTTGCTAGTAACCTACACTGTGCATAAAAAGTGGTTCACATCCTCTGGAAGCTTTCGATCCAAGTACTTACACCCGTTAGATAGAATCCAGTATTTAACGGACGATTTACACTCGAGTTTTATTTCGTACATTCCCGCTCGACGAACCTTTAAACCTATTCCACTACGGCATACGGTAAGCCTAGAGACGAGATATTCCTCGCAGTCATAAGTGGACTTTTAACCAGTACTGACGTGTTGAGCTACAGTCTTTAGAGTCATGAGCGATAGTAAGTTGAAAGAGAAGACCTGGAAACGGGATCTTTGGGTAAAGAAAATCCGGGACCACGGAGTTGGTAATCGTGTCAAAAAGGGTACAACTGCCGAAGAACACGACGAGATTGATTGTACTCCAGTTCCACCAATGGAAGAAATCTTGATTACGGAGGTGTCCCACCGTGGCCCGCGTGAAATGAAGGAAGGCATATCGATAGCACCCTGTGCCAACCAGTGGCACCATTGTCCACCACTAGGTGTAAAGTGCATATTTCACGACTTTTCGTCACATGGGATCAGGCTAGGATCACCAAGCCAGGACATCCGATTTGAGGAAGGTGAACCTCGAAAGAGCAGGATTAAGAATCAAATTGAATATTGGGCTAACTTGGTCCCAAAGTTCGGCAAGTATGAAGTAAACAGCCTAAGGTTGATGCTGGCTTCTAAGCAACCATACGAAGGCTTTGGCGATGTTGATAAGCCAGTCATTGGCATTTACAAGAGAAGTGGGGCAACTTTCGGTCAAAATATTTGGATGAACCTTGTCGAGGCTCAAGTTCTAGTAAAATTGCTAGTTTTGATTACTGAGCAAAAAGCCACTCAGTGCATAACGCGAAGTAAACCTGGTCCCATTGCATTATCATTCGATTTGAATCCAGTCGAGTTCAAGGGTGTGGACTTTCAGAAGCTTGGCATACCCCGTGACCGCATCCTTGGCGATGCCGATGAGGTTATCCCGGACTACTTGGAAGTACATACAAAAATAAAACAACAGCAAGTTAGTTCATTCATAAGCGCAGACGTTTCCTACCCACTTGGATCATTGGAAGTGAGTAGCTCATGCTTGGGGGACCGATTGGTGTACGGTATCGTTAAGAAAACGGGTAGAGATGCTGGGCAGCGAATCTACTTCAGTATTCACGAACTGCAACACCTCGTGGAAATACTCGACGGGCGTATTCAAGTGGGAGCTCGAATATTAGTTCTCAACACCCAGCGTGGGTAACATTGTCACCATGAACTTGTTGTATATAGTTTTTCTGTGTCTGTTACTCATATGTTATACCTCCTGCACCAACGAAATTGAAATGCGATGTAGGAACTGTACAAGGTCAAATTTAATGGCATTCGTCAAAGTTTTATGGTGGCCGACATCAGATCCAGAATTTTCTTGTGTTAAACATTCGGATGTAAGTAACTATATTGGCCTGGTAATTGACATTTCCTGTGACCCAGAAACGTGTTTTGATATCTCCAATCGGCTAGCAACTAATATTTGGAACAATCGCACCGAGCCTTGTATAAAACTAAATTACTTCTCATCTTTCGATATCTTCAAAAAAACTACGGACATTATCGAGATCCTGGTATTTCTTCTGTTTATTTCTGTCGCTGTATATAAAGGTAAGATTGTTATCATATTGGCTAATTAGTTATAATACATAATTGTAACTTACTACACATTATTTCTATCATCTAATATAATGACAATCTTACAGGGCGAGCTAACATCCGGCAGAAAGTACTTGCAGCCCGTTCCAGGATCCAGCAAATTTGCACTCAAAGATTATCAAATACTGAAGATATAATGGAATAAATATGTAGTTCTCTCTCAACCCAAGCTCTGTGAAGTTGTGTATTTGCGTTTATTATGGCAAGCATTAAGGCTAAATGGTTTAATCCCAAGCTCAGTGGTTCATATTCTGGTGTTCTTAGCTTTTTAAACAATCGAAACTTGAATCTTCCGAAAGGCGAGGTCGAGAATGAGCTTTTAAAATTAAAGGAGTATTACATGTATAGGCCAGCGAGATCGAAATTTAAAAAACGTCGTGTCTTAGTCTTTCTCCCGAATTGGCAAGTTGCGTTAGATCTACTAGACCTTCAAAAGTATTCGTCAGAGAACAACGGTGCAAAGTTCGTACTTATAGCTATTGACTGCTTTACAAAGAAGCTGTATACAGCGGTTTTAAAATCCAAGCATGCGGCTAACGTTGTAAGAGCTCTTCAAGCTATATTTAAGCAGATGGGTCAATCACCTCGGGTAAACAACTTAAATTCATGAATTTGATAAAACGGTGATCCTGTATATTAGATCTTTGAATATGTTGTTATAGTACGTAACAAGTGACGCTGGCAGCGAATTTACATCTAAAGTGACGCAGCAATTTTTCCAGACTAAGAAGAGCATTTGGTTTACTACACATGGACATTCACCAATTGTTGAACGAGTAATAAGCACTATTATGAGTAGACTCATCCGTGTGTTTGCTCACCAAGATACAAATAAGTATCTCAAAGTTTTACCTCTTCTAACGGCCTCGTATAACAATCAAGTTCATTCCTCGACCAAATTCTCACCAAATTCTATTAATAAAGATAATCAATTTCTCGTACTCCGTAATTTGTATAAAGACCTGATTGACAATAATACGAGAAAACTTAAAGCTCCCAAATACGAAGCAGGCTCTACTGTTAAAATCAGCCTAACAAAACAGGCATTTGAAAAAGTAAGCGTGTCTTTTTTTTTTAGCTTATCAACTTATAGGTTTATAAAACAGTTTTAAAATTACAGGGCTATTTCCCAAAATGGTCTCTGGAACAGTTCAAAATTTTGGAAAGGAAAAAAACAGATCCCGTTACATACATTTTGGAGGATTCTAAAGGCGAAACGATTAAAGGTATAATTAACAATCTCAACGTAATCAACCTTCATTCATACAATTTTCTTATTAAATAGGGTCTTGGTATGAGCCGGAGCTTATACCAAGCTACAGTGACGGGCGAGTGATACAATAAAGGGTATTACTCTTCTGCTAATGGACCAGCTGTTTTAAAATGCATAAAAAAACATCATTATCCATCCGTCTACCATGATCAAACACGTACAATGGCTCACCTAAAGTACGGATGCTAGGACCAACGTGACTCACTACGCCGGAAGTGGCCTTCCACACGAATCCACATATTTATAAAGATACGTTTTACAGCTGGCTTACAACGTTATACCTTATTTTAAGTGTTATTCAGCACAAAATGGAATCGTTCATCGGTAGTAATAAATCGACAATTCAGGATTCGTACTATATAACAGTGTCAAGTAGTCCCTATATATATCCAAATGCTAGTGCAGCAGGGAATTTCTATAACTGCCTATATTCTGCCCTCAGCCTCCCGAAAGATTTGTATGAAATCGGACTGATTGAAGTAAATTACAAGCCCGTCGCTACTTTATTTGGCTATACTCCCAACGATAATGAATTTACTATAACTCAGGGTCAATTTAATATAAAAACGGTTGCAGTCGTCAAAAGCTCCGACATAATTGGTAATGATATTGACAATTTTAATAATCACCAGAAAGAAGCCCAAATAAATATCCAAATCTCTGAAAGAACTGATCCCGTTTCTAAAAGTGTTACTTTCCAAATTCATGCGACATTTCCTGGAAATACGTTAATAAGATTAAGTGAAAGCGCAAGGACTATATTTGGATTTAAAGAAGAAGAATATCCATCTGGAGTCATTGAAGCAGAAAGTCCTCCAGATATAGAAGCGTTTAAGCAGTTGAACATTGGAGATAAAATAGAAATTGAGATTTTCGAGCAACCGTTACTGTTTTCCGTCCTTGTAGAAAACCCTGAAGAATTAACCGTTCAAGACTTGGTAACGGAATTTAACATCGCTGTGCGGAAGAAAAAACTGCCCATAACATTCTCAGAACAACACGGGGCCATTCATATAGAATGCAGTGCAGATGGTATTAAACTTGGATTTTCAGATAGACTTAACCGGTTACTTGGAATAACAGAGAGTCCAATCTCCGGGCCTAACATTGTGCTAGATAAAGTTGATATATTCAAAGGTAACAAGTTGTATCTTCTACACTGTGACATAGCAACACCACAACTAAGAGGGAATCATATACAACCAGTCCTTCGCTCCTTTTGCCAAGCACGAGAAACATCTGCTGCTGTTGCGAATAAAGAATTTTATCCAATCCAATATTGTGGACTATCCAAAAGTGAATTCCAGACGGTGAGGATTCTCATTACAAATGAATCGAACGAAGTTATTCCATTTGACCCGTCAGAAGGCTTTACCTGCCTTCTTCACATAAGGCTGAAGACAGCATGACAAGAGAGGGTTTATTGGACACGAGTCCCACCATTCTTATTCCCTTTAATGGAACGGATAACGTGTTTTCTGTAGCGGTTAGAAAACGTCGAAAATCAGTAAAAGTATCGCCCGTTAAAGTAAAACGTAAGAAAGTTGTTAAGCGGAAACGGAAGGCAAAAACTCAATCGGGCAAAGGAAAGGGGACGACATCCAAGAAGGGAAAGTCCAAAGGCAAAGGGAGAACGAAAAAACAATTGCAGTCAGGTAAAGGCAAGAAAAGCTGCGCTAAAAAAAAGTGTGCCAAAAAGAAGAAAAAGAAAGCTGACTGATTATGGATTACAAAGAGTCTAAGCCAGCCATAAATAGCCATTTAGATCTATTTACACTAAGTAGTTCAGATGTTTCTACCACTTCATCAGTCTTTGTTCCTGTCTATACTACCAATTCACTTTCGGAATCTGCAGCTCCTCTGGAATTTAACGTAAGCTAAACTTTTAATATTTGGAATGTGTTGACATTGGCTAATTATGCGGGTTTTTTTTTTTTACAGATTGTAGGTGTACCAAACGCATATTTGAATTTAGCCGAGAGTTATTTGTACATTTTGGTAATACATTTGTAGTTTCGGTAATTCAATTATACAAAACGTATTTCTAACCCTTTACAAATATGTTCTAGGCTAAAGTCACAAATGCGGATGGAAGTGCACTTGCAAGCGGAGTTGACGTGTCTACTTCTAACTTCTTTGCCGTTTCGCTGTTTGAGATTTTGGAATGCTACATCAATGGAAAATTAATAAGCTCAAAGAATAATTATCATTACACTGCTTACCTCCTGGCGCATTTGAGCTACAGTAAAGAATTTAAAGCGAGCCAATTAAAGTCATCCCTATATTATCCAGATACCAATGCTGTCGTAATTGGAGATGCTAATCCTGGATACAAGTCCCGAAAGCGACACATTCGGGAAAGCAACAGCGTGGAATTAATATCGCCTATATATCATGATTTAGCACTTCAAAATCGGTGGATACTTCCGTCTACAAGCGTTTTATTTAAATTTAAGCGAGCTCCTGCAGAGTTCAGTTTATTGAGTCCAGTAGATTCTTCAGCGTATCTTATTAAAATACAGGAGTGTACGCTTTTCGCCAAGCGAGAAATTGTGCACCCACGCGTTATAGAGCTTCATGAAAGGGCACTAGAACGTAGTCCTGCATTGTATCCAATAGTCCAAAACGATTTGAAAGTCATAAGCCTGCCTATCAATTCTGTAAATTCCGTTACTGAAAACATTTTCAGCTCCTCCAAGATACCGCAGCGGCTTTTGATAGGATTTGTAGCTGCTGATTCTATGACAGGGAAGTATTCTAAGAATCCCTGGTTATTTGAGGATCTAAATATAACGCACATATCATTAAGTATTGATAACGTAGCCACCGAGTACAGGAACTTGAACCTTTCATTTAACTCGCGAACACTTCTTGGATATCAAAGTCTTCTGACCGGGCTGTCTCTGGAAAATAAACCCATAGGGATCGACCGTGATAGCTGGCTGGATGGAAATGTCCTTTTTGCATTTTCGTTAGTGGGCTATGATGGTGATACGAACTTCTATGAGCGCTCAGGCAACCTGAAATTAGAAATTACGTTTGCCACTGGGCTTACAAAGCCTTGTATGGGAATTATTTTTTCGCAAACTCAAGGAGTTCTGAAACTAAATAAATTTAGAGAGGCAGAAGTAGAAAATCAGGGGCTTCTATAATGGATACAATTGAGCTACTTAATGCATTAAAAAAGATAGTTAAGGGTACTAAAATTAAGAATTCTGGGGTTATTCCATCAGGGATGGTTGATAAAATATTAAGTAATAGATTTCCTAAATTGTATATATGTAATACAGATAATGATGCCGGCGTTCATTGGTTATGTATTTACGCAAATACTAATCGTAAGTACTTTGTGTTTGATAGCTTTGGTCATGATGTAAGTAGTTATGGTAGATATTTTAAGCTAATTGCAAATGAAAATCCTAGACAGAGCTGTACGAGAGTACAAAGCTTAAATTCTAATAGCTGTGGAAAATTCTGTGTCCTAGTAGCTTATTTATTATCAAGAGGAACTCCATTTCCTAAAATCTTAGACCAATTTTCCTGTAGTATGGTAGTTAATGAGCGTTTAGTAGCTTCCTTTTATCTTAAAAATTTTAAATGTAAAGTTAAATGTACTACGGTTAAAAATCAACAATGCTGTACACAAAAAACATGTTTATTGAACAATAAAATTATTTATTCTCGGTAAAAGACTCGAATGTTTTCCAATGTTTACAATTATTATTCAGACCTTCTACATTATTTTGGACAGGCGTGTCATGCATTAATTTAACCATCTCATTACCCAGTAAATACATGGGAACATTGGCTTCATTCAGAGCCTCAATAAATTGTCGAAGGCCAGGCATATTAAAACTCCTTAGTTTAGTACTTCGAGTGGCTGCACAAACTAGATCTACAATTTGTGATCTAGGAATAGTCGTTCCTTTGTATTCAATCTCCCCATTATCACCCCATTTCAAGATTTTGGAGTTATAAATAAAATAGGCCAGTCTGTACGCCTTGCTTTTTTGACAGTCAGGGACCGAGGCGAGTAGAGTTTTTATTGGTAAAGGATCATCCAGCCCAACCACATCCTGTGTAGGTACTTGTCCAGTCCCGGATCCGAATTGATAAGCAGAACCCTGTCTTGGTAGTTCTAACGTTGTTGATACAGGTACTGGAAGCGGCTCAGTGGGAATCGGCTGGTTATTTACGACTGGTGAAATTAACTGAGAACACTCGGCATTACTCGTTAATCTTCGGTACTGATCTAACGATAAAACCTTCATAATTCGGAAATTCATGTTTGTAACAATGCACAAAAAGTGCCTTCAATGATCTTTACAAGTAGAGTAGAAATAATCGCACGTAAAAACTTTGAGTGTTTAATTAACAACTTCTTAATATAGGCTGTTGTCCACTGTTTCCGCTTTAACACCTGGGCAAGAAAAGCTTTACAAGGCTTTATAGATTTTTTATCCGAATTAGTAACTAAAAAGTCTTGTACATTAATACATACTTCTATCACGGACTTTAATTCATCTTCCGAAGCTTTTGATAATATCTGTTTACGTTTTCGCAAATTACTGTTAGCTAAACCTTCCAAGAACTTTTTATTTCGTTCAAATCTTTCCATAACGATATTGTCCCAAACGCCATGAGGGCTATACTGGTGCTAACACATACGTATCTTCGGTATTAAATATCCCCGTTCGTACACGATACCAATTAGACTGGCGCTGTGTCAGGTCAATAAACAAGTAGCGATAGGGCTCACGTGTTGCAAATGAATAAGCCTCTTTCAAAAAGGCAACGTTCTCAGGGTAGACTTGACGGGCTAGTACAAATATAAGGTTGCAAATGTCAATAATAATAATCATAATAATATCCCTTTGTGTGGGCTTAAATCGTAAATGCTAGAAGAGTAGATATTAGGTTACCTAAATGCGAAATTGATGATCGGTCCCGGGGGAAGTTAAATAGAGCTAGATAATCTGCTGAGAGATTAGCCGTCCTAAGCGATGCTGGGAATAAATTATGGAGAACACAAATGACACTTATCCGTACGTGATGACACGTTTTGGTGATAAATGCAGTAATAAAATGATTTAACCTGCCGCTTAACATTTGCTGTAGATCGTCGAATATTACCAGAGAGTCAGCAACTTGCATCGTCTCGTCATAATGGGGAGAAAGAGTGACGTCCGGATGTTTGTGCTGAAAATCCAGTAAGCCTTGTTGCTCCTGGCCTACAATGTAAAATACCTTTTCCAGCCTTTGGCTTATTATCTCATGCCGATGTTGCAGAAGTGATAAAATCTCCGATGTTTTTCCACTTTTACTCGGTCCTACCTTAATAAAACGAGTTCAATTACAACTCATAACAGATTTATTTAATTTTATTGACTGTAATTATACATATAAGAATTACAAACCATAAACAAAGTAAATGGGTGAACCAAGGACCAGATCATCTGGTCGTTCTCCATTATAATACACTACTAAAAACTGGGCAATAATTATAATATCATACAGACTAAATAGTACAAGACATCCAATGACAGCACTTTATTTACAATTTAAATTTGCCAACCTGGCAAGCTGTACTTGCGCCTTTTCTACTCCAATCCACTATCGCTAAAGTTAGCCTCCCCTTCAGAATTACCATCTCCTTCTTCATGTATAGTCTCATGAGTACCCTCTACCGCCTTGTAATACCCAAATGGCCAGCTTTTAACACCATAGGGCGCTAGAAGTAGTCTACTATCACTTACGGGAGTAAAAGCTAGCTTATGCATACGAATAGTATACATCTGTAGATTAATACCTTTTAACATCGTTATTCTAACCCGTTTTACTCTCTTTCTAAAAATCACTTTTTTGTAACTTTTAACATTAAATTTCTTTAAAAATCTTGGAGGGATGCCCTTATTTTTGAATTTATCCTTTATTGATAAATCATCCGATTTATCTAACCCTAACGTATACACTTTCTTTTTAATGCCTACAAATTCAAGAATGAGAGTGTCAAGCGTCTCTGATCGTAACTTCCCAGCCACCCCTTGATTTATAGTACTATAATACCTATAAAACTGTGAATTTGGGGTTAAGTATGAGAAATCCATTATAGGTTCGCCATCAATACGTATTTTAGAAAATTCTTCGTACGGATTGTCTGATACGATACTGCAAATCATACTATCCGTGTCATTTCCCAAGTTCCTAAATCTTGAGCCAAACTTATCCTTAAATGCATATACACACTTATATAAATGAGCCTTAGACCGGTCTAGAATTGAAGATGCTACTATAAGATTGTTTTTCATGCAAGCTCCAGTCTTTCGCATTTCAACTACGGATAGCATTTCATTTATGATTTTGAAACTACCAAAATTATGCTGGCTAACTAAGTCAAGAGCTCTTTGCTGATCCGTAACCAGGTGCACTTTCAAAAATTTGGCATTATCCAGCCCGAAGGTCCCGTAAGAGCTATTAATAGCTTCCTTGGCCGCCTGCTTGGCTGTTGCAGATTTCGCGTTCTTTCTTTGAGCCATATAAAAGTCCACAGTGTCCTTATAAAATGGTCGTTGTTTAAACGTCCAAATTACATAGTATTTTGTAATTACTAATCCTAACGCTAAAGCCTGCTGTAGCATTGGGATGAATAATACATAGCCTTTTTTATCATACAGCGTTAATAAAACTTGCTCATTTCCAAAATTGGTTGGTATATTCCCCGACTTTAAAAATTCCTTTTGAAAGTCAGAAGCCTCCTCTCTGCCGATAGTTAATCTCTGGGGAAGTGGTGGTAAGTCTAACAGATATTCGTGTATAGCTTTTGGGATTTGAATATCTACTTTTACGAGATAGCCATCCGGGCCGTCTTTATCTATAGACATTGGGTCAAAGGCCAGTACTTCCTCATCCGTTAACTGACGATAACCTCCATATGGTAATGGGAAGCGCATACAATAGGGGTACAAACTAATGAAATCGAACTGGAAAATAAATTTCGTAGGCCTGTGAGCCTGATATCCTTCTTTACCAGGTATGTTAACCTTTGCATATCTCCACGCCAGGTTACATATACCTCCGTGATAACTCTCCTTTACTAATAACCAGAGATTTATATCTTTCACGTAGGTAAGCCGAGTTTTAGCTCTGGCCATACCCGCCTTAAATGCCATGGATGACAAGGATACAAAATTAAGTGGGTCTACTTTAAGTAATTCCTTGGTATTCGTTCGGAAGTTCTCAAAAACTTCCCCGAGCAGACAAGTGTCTACCAGATTGTATATTTTCAAATAGTCCATAAGGGATTTGCAGCCGAATAACTTATAAATGCGCCTACCCTTCTGATATTCCTCTTCTGTAATATTGTCATTTTTCAGAGTACTGTAGAAAACCTGAATTGGAGGTAGATCTTCCCTTCCTTCATTAACATTTTCAAAGGTGATAAACTCGTATGGAAAGGGTAGTTTTTCTGTTAAATCTCTCAATTGTATGGGATTGAGTTGGTTAAATACCTGTCTAGTTATTTTAAACTCGGCCCCCTGTTTTCGTAATTCACCCACAAGTGTGTCAAGACCATATCTCATAAATGCTAAGGAGTCTATAAATCTAACTTTATTCTCTACGGTAATCGAGAGAAATTTCTCTGATGTTTTGGCAATGACTGATACATTCTGCAACCCAAGCTTCGCCAAGCCGCTTATAATGTATTTACAGTCAAATGATTTCAGGTTGTGGAATATGACGGTTAAAAACCTTTTGGAAGTCAGGCTGAGGTTGCAATTAGCATGAGCAGGTCCAACAAAACGGGCTTTCTCCCTGTAAATATACAACAGTAGTTCATTACCAATAGCGTGTACATGTAGAGTAACCCAATCCAATAACAAGCAGTAAAAAATTAGATGGGTACATACCTATAGATTGATGTATCAGTATGTTCGTGGTGTCGTACAGTTCTTGTACTGCCTGGCTCATAGTAACCCATTGCAAGTTCACTATCATGCTCGTATGCCACAGGATCCGTACATTGGGATAAGTCCGGAGGGACCATTATAGTAACATCTCCTTGGTATGTCCCATCAGCATCATAGGAAGGACGAATGATTTCAATTTCCGGTTCTCTTGATCCATCCAACAACTCTTCGCAAATGCAACAGCGTTCACTTGTCATATATCTATAATAATCGGCCCTGGACATACGCATCACAGACGAGAAAGCCGAGCATTTGGCCTGGTAACTCGTAGCACGTTTAAGTACTTCTGACAAAAACTCCGCATCTGCATCTCTACCTGAATAAATTCGGTAGTATTCGGCATTGGAATTCCCAAGCTGTAGTAAGCTGAATGTTACGGCTTCATGTTTAGCCTCCACAGTAGTATAGCTACTGTTGTATGCAGCACCTCTACTTTCGTCTGAAACTTTTGTTCCTACTGTCTCAAAGTCACAAATTAAGTAATTCGAATGCATTGTCCCCCACTTACCGATGATATGAAATACAGAGTTTTCTCTTGGAAAAAGTATTTTCGTTTTAACATACTGTGCACAGACAGGTGAATGTTCCTTTAAGTTTTCTTTGCTTAAAAAACCATGCATACACCGATAGCAATAGAATTTACGATGATTATTTTTCTTCCCCATAAACAAATCAAACTGCATATGGATGTAATGGAAAGTACCTTTTCCGTCCGTAATCCGCATCAAATTTGTATGATGCTCCTTAAAATCCGTTGCAATTCTTACTGGATAGATTTCAGATTCTTCATTGTCATGATTGAACACATTCACAGAGAACTTTGGGTTCAGCCTTTCGAAACGTGTGATATCTTCAAGAGCTACCCCTTCATGCACATTAAAACAGGAAAAGTCGATTAACTCATAGTTAGAGTTACATTCGTCCTCAAATTGCTGGTACACGTACAGTTTTTGAGCGAAAGCTTTGTCTGTAATCCCAAGGAATGTACAGATTACAGAGTATTGAAAGCACTTGAGTTCTGTTGGTATTGAAATTAGCCCACGCCGCTTTTTGTAACACTCTGGAGTTTTAAGTGAAGTCCCACCTCGAATTAATTTTAAATGCGAGACATGCACGTCTAATTCTTGTATCCCCACTACTTTCCATGAGCTTCCGTTCATTGTAAATATGTTAAGAGAATTTATAACATCACTCACTGCTAGGAACAGCACTCTGTCGATGTCAAACACGTTAACAAGTGTATACTGCTTTGACGATGCAAAGTTAACATTTTCTACAGTGCTAAAATTCTCCTGCATTAATATGAGCAGTACGAATCTTACTTTCACTCCCCGATGATGGGTTATCAACTTTTCTAATACTGTTGTTACGATTGTGAGTTTGTCTCTAAACATTTTTTCTACTGATACGTAATGTTCGTTGACCGTAAGCCTATACACAGCAAAAGTGCTTGCCAAACTGGAGGAAATTTTTTCAAATGGAGCACAGTCTAATGAACTTCCTCCCCGTTGATTTCTTAAGCACTCTCCATGCGATTCACGGGAAACTATTGGTTGCAAACATTTATAACAGCGGTGGTATTTACTTTGATGCCTTTTTAATTGTTGGATAGTGTAGAAGCTAATTCTGCACATAGTGAATGAGCTCTGCCGAGTTCAGCAGCTGGGTTGAGAGTGGTCCTGGCCGGCTATTCCAGCTGAGAGCATGCCATGTGGTATGCTCAGGATGAATAACCCTTGAAAATGTATGAAAATGTATGAAACAAAGGACAGGCTTTATTCAGCCAAAAACCAGATTACGCCAAATCATCAATTTATTAATATACACGCATATCATTTTCAATTTAGTCACTTTTCAATTCTTATATAAAATACATCTTAAAATAGTTTAATGGAGAGACTTAAATTCTAACAATTTTAAAACTAACACTTCTTAATGCTAAGAATTATAAAAACTAGTCTTAAGTCTAACACTTCTTAGTAGTTAATAATCTTAAAAGCTAGTCTTAATGCTAAGAATTATAAAAACTAGTCTTAAATCTAACACTTCTTAAATACTAAACATTTTAAAAAGATAAAGCCTTAAAGCCTGGCATTTTATAATTTAAGTACCTTGGTGTTTTAAAATATTCTATTATTTTACAATGCAGAAGTGAGTCTTTTTAATCATCCATTCTATAATACCGCTTTCCCTCTTTGACCAAAATGTTCGTGTTGCCTTTATTAAAATCTATAGCTGCCATGTCAGCATTAAACTTTTCATTCACTTTGTCGCGACGGTCTTCCAAGCATTTAATATTATTCTCAATTTCGATGATTCGTTCCTGACCTCCCAATTTACCATTTTTGCGTATGAGGTTAGCCTTTTCTAATTCAATTCCTTTTATCAAGGTAATTATTTTCATCTCAATACCTGACAATTGGCTCTCTTTTTTTGATACTACCGTATCCTTGGCCATTGAATGGTCAGCCTCGACCAAAGCCATGATTAGAGGCTGGACACTTTGGCAGGGTACCCCGATTACCTGCCCTCCAAAGGGACCAGAGGCCATGTATAGTAGGACGGATCGTGTATCAACCTTATCGACCCCCTGCCCATGTAAATCGTCTTCGGGTCGAATGACATCTACCCGGATGTTTCCTACCGTTCTAAACGTCGATTTCTTGTGGAAACTGTCGATTTGCCTTTTTAACTTGGCAGCAGGGGGTATTTCGGGTCGTGTCATGGGGAAATATGGCTCCCTTATTTCGGGATCGTAAAATTCGTAATTGTAAGGAAAATAGGACGGGAAGATAAGTGGTCCTGTGAACCCTATGTCATTCATTTTAATAACTCGAGCACTGCTGACAGATGAGCCTGGGGCTGTAGATGTGTCTACCTGCTCTTCCACTATTGGACGTCGACTTTCAACTTCTTCGGCCATGCGAAGCAATTCATTATCCTCACTCCAGTCTACAGACCCAGTTTCGGGACTACTTTTATCCTCGCTAATCTCGCCATGTATGTTCTCAACTACTTCATCTCGTATCTCTAACTCTTCAAACATATCTTGTGCATTATGCTCAACACTTGCATGTTTTTTACAAGTTTTATCTTTTGCCAAATCCGCTATCTCGGAAGCCTTTATCGGTTTCTCCAATACCTTATCTTTTTGTGTTTTCAGCATTTCCGGATCGCTATTATCATCGCTGATCCTGTACTCCGGATCAGACTCAATAGATCGCTTAGAGCGTTTAATGCCCTTGGCTGTAACTTCCTCACTTTCATAGTCAGATTCAGGTTCCTCCTGAATCTCTCCACTGACTACCTCCGAATCTTTGCATGCAACCTTTTTCACAACTCCCCTACGCTTAGCCAAGACTCGTCTTTTCTCTGGTGTCTTTTGTCCCTTACTCTCATCATCCGCCTCCCTACCGGATGCTGGAGATGGAGAGTCTGAATTTTGGTCCGAGTCTGAACTTTTTGAACCCTCGGGCTCTGAGAAAGGAATTTGGGATTCTTCCGATCCCGAGTATATCTTACGCTTACCCCCACGTCTAGCAGGTTGTCTACGCTTCTCTACAGACCGTTTCGTCTTTCTTTCCATATCATGATCTCTCAAGCTCTTAGAGCTGTGTGCCACCGGTTCTTTACTTTTTGCCTCGGCTTCCTTTTTCTTTTTTGCCTCGACTTCCTTTTTCTTCCTAAAGTCCATTTGAACTTGTTCAAAGTCCTCGTAAGGCATTGCAGCCCACCTTTTATACGTCTTGGTCCCATCTGATAACTCAACCTGCGATGAATCACTCGGAACCACTGGTGAAAGGTCGTAATCACTCTCTTCAGCTTTTTTGTATTGCCTTTCCATCTCCTTTTCTATAGCAATCTTTGCTGCTCTATAGTCCCTGGTTTTTTTTCTATCGAATTTAACTTTCTTAGCTTCCGCATCTACACGGAAATTAAGAGACGCATGGGTTCTCTTGATATCTTTTCTCTCTACCACTATTTGGTAAAGCCTGAACCTACCGTTGAAGCTAATTACAATTCCCTTTTGGGCACAATACTCCATACCTCTCACAATCTTTGCATAGATTGGGTTCTCCGTCCGGGTTATCACCTTTTTGAGATGTAACCGTTCCGCCCGTTTGTTGGCCGTTTTCAGATAATCTTCGTAGCGAGGATGTTTCTTATCAACGGCCCAGTCGTTGATCTTCTTCTCGCTTTCGAAGTCGGCTTCAAGCTGCTCCATCGGATCCAACTTGAGGAACATCGGCTACAAAAAAAGATACAATTTAATTAATTTCCCGAATTATACAGTTATTGTTTTCTGATTCATTCGGTTTATAATATCTGGTTAAATTTAAAAAAAAATATGCATACCTTGTCACTTTCATGCCGAACTATCTTGATGGGGGTCGTCTTTGTACAGCAACTCGTCCAGACGGTGTTGTAGTTGAGGTCCTCGATGTTGACCTCCTTAGCTGGCACCTTCTGGACTGGCAGCCTGCCTACAATTTGACATAATCATGATAAATTAATCATAATCATAATATATTAATCGTAATCATAATCTTATAGGCCTGTTACTTGCAATTACATGTATTACAAAACATATTAATTGTGTAAACTATTTATAGTAAAACGCACTAAATTACCTTGAAGGAATGAGGTGACCTCCGGATCTCCTTCTTGAGGGGTATCCGCGGCACACTCCTTGATGAACTCGACTTCGTCACCGGAAGTCTCCTCAGCTTCACGAAGAATGAATTGGGACATGTTGTTGATGTTGATGCTTTGCACTTTGCACGGTTGTCTTTACTGATCAGAAGTTGAACGTTGAATGATAAAACTTCAACTGGAGTTTATTAAATGGCAGGCTTTTGACCTGCACAAATAAATTGGCATATGTTAAAGATGCTACGCTACATTTATCATCCAGTTACTCTTTGTCTTTCGTACCTGCAGGATCAAAGTAAAAGCTAGCATCTTAGGGAAAGCATCTGCTGTCTTTAAATTAGCCCCCCGGTCCGATTGAATTTATACCATATCATTTAATTAAAGTCTTACTCATTTCACATGATGAGTGACGAAGATCCTATTCTAACCCAGAGAGACGAGTTGTGTTCTTCGCCCGAATGTCATATTCGGCATCTTCCTCCAGGAACCTGTGAAATTTGTGAAATGGAACACGAACCTGAGGTATGAAACTTGTATACTGCATCACTATATACCTTGATTCGGTAAACAGTGATAATGGTTTACGCCGTGTTTACTTTACAGGTAAGCTGCCGCTGGGGTTGGATGCATGGAAACGATGACATACGGCCAATGTACATTTGGGACTTCTTTCCAAGTCCAGAGCCTGAGGCTTCAGAACCTGAAGGCAAACCTGAAGGCAACGATCTGGTTGATGTGGCTAAAGTGGAACAACAAAGGCTATCCCGTCTGGCTAAGGATGATGTAAAACAATTCTTACTTCATGGTAATCCTTTACCTGATGATGACGTAGAGTATCTTGAGCCTGCCTCACCACAGCTGACAGCATGCATACATTATAAAAAACGGCTACTTGAAAGGTATGAAGCTGAACAGGGGTCTCTTATTTAATTCGTGACATTTCCAAGCCTTTTAAACATTCCATGTAATTGATTTTATAAGGATGGTTTTATTTTTTTTAAATTGTATACAAAACTAGTAGGCTATTTCCATAATTTACTAACGCTTTGAATGTTTTTTCTGGTTATGCACATTCTGAATCTTATAAATAATATTTAATTATTCAAATGTTGTTAAACAATTAACAAATATTGGTCATCTGAAATCCCTTCCTATTCCTTTAAAATGTGCAGACATTTCTTGACACGCTTCTTAATAGTCCCCTTGCCCATAGCAGCCTTATGGCGCTTCATCTGCTTTAGCTCCTCCAACTGGACATGTGTCCTGCACAGTTTTCGCAGAAAATGTTTCTGTTGGACTGAATAAACCATTTATAAATTAACTTCAAACCAAGTCCGTATTTAATTTCATTTCTATGAATGCTATCTACCTTCAAAGTCATCGGTCTCAGATTGAGGTAAGGGTGCTTCTCTGAAGTTATGATGGTCATCTGGAGTTTGCATCACATCGTTCGCAACATCAACATTAGACCCATCTGCTACTGCAGGATTAGCATCGTCTTGAACAATAATATCTGATAAGGCCTTGCCCGGCATTTCCAAGGTAGGCAAAGCATCATGGAGTTTAGGAGTTGAGGGGACAGGAGCCCAAGTTGTTGTTTTAACATCTGTATTCTCGGTCACCGAGTCTGCAGGAGGGATAAGTACAGCCGGCGGCGTTGAAGAGTAGACGATTGTAACATCTGGGATGTACGGAACGGTTGTAGAAAGTAAGGTAGGGTGGGTACTAGACAGATTGGCTGTAGCACCCATATACTGTGGAGACGGTTGTACAGTAGGATGGATGATAGGCTTGTAGGTTGTAGTGTGGTCAGTCGACGGAGCTGTTGGTATAGTAGGATGGGTGCTAGACAGATAGACTGTAGCATCCATAGGCTGTGGAGCCGGTTGTACAGTAGGATGGATGCTAGGCATGTAGATTGTAGTGTGGTCAGTCGGCGGAGCTGTTGGTATAGTAGGATGGGTGCTAGGAATGCGAGTTGTAGTGCTGACAGCCTGAGGGGATGTTGGTAAAGTCGGCTCAGTCTGAACAGGTAATTCAGATTTCCTCGAAGAGCCCAGACTCGGTAGGTAGGAATGTGTAGTGGTTGTAAAGGGCTGCATTGTAGACTGGATGGCACCGTGAGAAGTATCTTGTCTACCTGAAATTGGAATTCACATACTGGCTTAAGGGGATACTCCTAACTTTTGATGCTAGTAGCATCAAAATCTTTTGATTGTAATCAATCAAAAGAAACTTACTTGCTTCCTCCACCTTCACATACTCGCAGTTTGACAGCTTCTTGACTTTCAACACTAACTTGCCAGAATACAAGTCTTTCGGTCCACCGCAGAAGGTAGTATGAGTGGTCTCGTAGTAGTAACAAGACTGACGAATACAGTCCCGACATTCCCATGAAAACTCACATGCGAATGCAGAATGTAGGATAAAGAGAGATAAAATCCACAGGAGTCGCATTTTAATAGCTAATTCTGTTAATCCAAAATTTTTGGATGATTTTGATTTATTACAATTAATAATCGCTCTGTAACTTTAATTATGTTTTATTTAATACGCCCTAATAATATTTGTCTGTAGAAGCTTAGCTGATATTTGTCACTTCGTCTCTCCACCAGTCAACTGTGATTCTTCAGCTATAAGCATCAGTACCTCCGTTAAGAGAAAGAGATTATTTTTAGCTGACAATGGAATCGTATTTCAGTTTTGGATAATATCTCATTGCATGCTTCTTTAGTCTGTGGACAATATTCAACTTAGCTACTAACAAGTAGTTTCAGAAGCCTTCATAATCCATAAGAAATTGCAGGGGATCCATCCAGCTAACCTATCCAAGAGACGCCGACCAAAAGACATTACTGCAGGGCTAATGTAAACATACAATAGCACGGAATAACTCCCAACAACCTATTAAATTAAATGGGATGCACAAGACTCTTATAAATACAGGATGCTTCGTTCCCACATTCACTTCCCTTCACTATAAATAATTATGAAGCACCCTGAACTACTTGTAATCGAACAAAAATATTCCTCCATCACTAAACATTATAATGAAAGACCCTTCGCAACCTGTAAGCCAAAAACCAAAAAGTAATTCTCCTCCCCCCGCCACCCCCCCTCCGGGGAAGCCCCCCCTACCCCCCCAAGTCTGTCTTGGGAGGGTACTTATCATCGGAGGGGCTTTTCTCAGTATGTAAACACCGAGAAGACGGCTGGCAGGATTTGAACCTGAGTGAGGCATTATGGGCTAAGGTGCACGCACCTGTATACTAAAAGACTCCCTACAACAAATGTAGGAAGAAAAGGCATCTTAAGTCAAGGGCTTATTTTTAACCCTTCAAACAATGTGAAGTAAAAAAGTTTGAAGGGCTAAAACAACAAAATTCTAAAACACCGCCAGCAAGCTACCTGGTCTTTGTTTACTGAAGGTTGAATTGCAGGCAACCTTTTTCAGAGGCGTGCCTGCTTTTTACATGCTTCGTCGGTGCAATGAAAATAAAATAAATTTACCGGTGGGGGCTATTTTTTGCATGCCCAAACCAGTTTTCGCATACCGGCAAACAAGTCACCGGTGTACAAAAAACTTGTTTACCGGAAACAACTTCGATGTAATGGCAGCATACCTCTACTTATATGAACACCAATTGAGTACTCCGGTGTCGTCCCATTTTGATATTTAACGTTATTTCCGTAACAGTGTTATTAAAGTCTATTATCCAGTCCAGTTGAGTAGAATTCATTTATAAAACTACCACCTAATTTACTGTTTACGATGTAGCTTAGGTGTGATAGAAATTAGTTGTCCCAAGTTGCCCCGCTTAACCAATTTTACTCGTTTGTTATTTTATTATACTTAGGCCATTCTTTTAGTTAATATCATGGATATAAATACATTTTTCTTAATTATTGTGACAATTAAAAATGCAAGTTGTTCACAACAAGTATTGAAAGGAATAAATAGACAAAGAAGTTACAAACACGAGTTTCACTTTCACTTCAAGTTATGTTCCCAACTTTCATATCAAATTGAAATCGTATTAAAGTCCGTATTCAAGAAATCAATTATCATATCTGCAACGTTCTTTCCATGAATCTGTTTATTAGTTTGGGTTTCACAATATATTCTGACATTTAAATTTGAAAATTTTTCAATTGTAAGCATTTATTTCCAAATGTATAAATTAGCTACGATAAGCGTTCTTATCTGCAGCTTATCTACACTGACGCTCTCTACTTCACCTGCAAAGTTAACATTATATGGTAACCATGTTCCGTTGGACCCTATCGTCATAAGTGGGAGTGACTGTCCTTATGGGGCCACCTTCGATTTAGATCCCATTCAATTTTCCTGCGCTTGCATGACCGGCTTGTAAGTTTTTCATCGAGCTATGTCATGTCATCACTGTCGCAGTATTTAAACTTTCCCGGTCTCTTCCAATACTTAATATTTTCAAACAATCCGTTGAAAACGCAGAACACAAGGATTTTAAATTTATTGCAAACAACTATACACTAATTCTGGAAATCTGATAACTCGAAAATTTGTATTCTACTCGGTTCCACTCAGGGAATAAGTTGATCAAAAAAGTTGTTTAAAATTTCCAGATATTTTTTCCAAAAACTCCTGTCGCAGGTTTTAGCAAAACAGACTAAATCCTGCGCCGACCTAATTTGTATGGGCCGCAGGATTTAGTCTGTTTTGCTAAAACCTGCGACAGGAGTTTTTGAAAAAAATATCGGGAAATTAAACAACTTTTTTGATCAACTTATTCCCTGGAGGGGGGTGACTGGGCGCTCGATGACTTTCTCTTTTCTCGCGCTTACTTTTCATAAGGCGGAGTTGAATCTCGACTTTCCCTATATTGGATCTGTACTAATTGGAGTGCTTCCCCAGGCAACCTCCTGTACTATCGAGCCGCGTTTTTGTATACCGCTTCCCTGTTAAAAGCCTGACCCCCGTGACTGCACCTGAGAAAGTTTAGGAGAAAGTCATCGAGCAGCAGCTGAGTACCACATTTATCACAACGACATCACCAATCGTAAATGCTTTTCAAAACTTCCCCAGTTGCATTGTAATCTCGTTACCTGTCCTTCAGTCAATTTAC
>JAQFZA010000385.1:0-23213 GCA_034695115.1 Desoria olivacea | reverse complement strand
ACCATTGCTAATGGTCGAAAGCTTGACGTATAAATAAAGTTAATCCTTGTACCGTGAAAGAAATGGATATCAATAATACTAATCAAGGATGGAAAGTACTTCATGAAACAATAAAACCACTTTGCCAAAATGTTTTAGTTGAATAAGTTTAATCAAATGTAAAAATCCTTCAAAAAATATAATGTTTCATAATATTTGTATTAGCAGCGATAGAATCCTGCTTAGATTCTAAATCAGAGACGTCACTTTAATACGATTGAATAAAGTTTAATGGTCACAGGTCAACCTCAGCTAATGGACATGAATCTATTCCATACAGCTATACTTGCTAATGGTCATCATCGTGTATGTATGGAGCAAAGCCAAGTAATTTTCGTCAAGTCAGAGTCCAACGCTGGATAGATGTAAAGCAGATGCGTTTCTTTGAAAATGTTTGTGCCAGTATATTTAGTAATACAAAGGCACAGCATCAACGAAAGGCTATAGTCTATCGGTGTTAGGTGAGGGTGAGATGAGTGGGCGATTCGCAAAATTCTACGATTCTACCTTGTCTCCATTCTCAAAGCTATAGCTTAAAGGTGCTGGTGCAGGTTTAGCCCATTATGGCGACACTAATCTTTGAAGTTTGGACATATCTATCATTTTCTTTGATAGATTATGCACACCATTTCGCCAAATAATGGAGCCTGCGGGAATTATGTCTTGTTTTTAAACATTTTTATTGAATATACCGATCCTAAAAATGATATACTGTCTGGGTTTTCATTTCCCATGCAAACAAAACTATCCGAAATTTAGAATAACCTGTCCAAGTATCGTTCCTGTATTTCAAGCGGAGACGAAGGATGACTATCGAACCCGCAAGAGTTATATATGGTTAATGTGTACCAGTTTAAATGTTATTTATATATTATTGCAAGAAGTTCTAAGGAACTGAAAAACAATTCCAGATATCCTCACATCCATATATTGGACCCTGTCGGGAAATGCTCTATAGTAAATCCCGGTATACAATTACATATGGCTGATACTATCGTTCGGAATTTCGGATACATTCCTCATCTTTTCCAATAACGTAACCCCCAGTCGTACTCAAAGTCAGCCAGCCAAGATTGTATTAAAATAACTCTGATTTGGAATTGGGCCGTCACGTTTATCACACTTACAATTCCATACACGATAAATGGGCGCAGGTTTAGCTCTCTTTCAGCGATATTACATTCCCTCTGATGTGGCCAAGGCTATGAAAAGCGTCATGTATCATAATGATTCCGAATCCCTCCCAATAAAATCACATCCTAGAAAGGTGCAAAACCTATTCTAACCAATATTAAATGAGATCACGTGACACCACCAACAGTTTCTAAACGACATTTCCACCATTACATTTACAAATTCAATTTCTTACAATAATTCTTTCATTCATACCTGTAAAGATGTAATCATTTATTTCTGCATCTGCAGTTTTACATGCTACGCCATCCACACAAATTCTACAAAGTTTCCTTCTTTACAACCTTTAGTACCTTAGGTGTCTGTGTCTTTGTCTTGTAATAATTTACCAAGCCTAGAATTTCCAATGATTGAAGCCGGCAGATCAAATCTTGCAGAGTCGGAAGTTCCTGTAGGATAGAACTTAGGATTTCTATTTCCCTAAGAAAGTATACTCGTTCTGAGAAAGTAAGCATAAGCCTAAGACTAAGAGGAGAGTCTAGTGGAAGGTAATAATTGATGTGGGAAGAAAATGGTGAAATGAGGTGTCAGAAGAGCTTCGGGGCGTTTAAGAATTCGAATTCTGCAATCCATACGGGTGGTGCAATGCTTGGTTGGTGCCAAATCCCCTCTTTGCCAAATGAATCTCTGGACTACGACAGAAAACTAATTTAAAATTTGCTAAAGTATCTTCACAAACCCGGCTCTTAAACGAAATCCAAATTGGAAATCCAGAATAATGAATTTCTCAGCATGGATTTCTATTCATTCCCTCCCGTCCATCGTATACTTGTTCCAATAGTATCCTTTAAAATATCCTTCCAGATTATGAACTAATGACTCCCTTCATTTCTAACCCGACTAATCTCACCCTATGCATTTGAAAGTTCAAGCTAGGGTAAGGATAAGAAATTCAAAATTGATGAACGCTCCCAGAAGCTGTTTGATCATCTATGAGAGGAAACGACGCTCGGAGTTCCCTTCTGCAAAAGATTAATCCAAGCCTCCTGAATATTTTGGGTTGTTTGGAACAAGGTAGGAAAAAAGTTGGCACAAGATCCTTGAACATCCTGTCCCATACTTGTGGATATATGTAGTATATAAGTGGAGCGAAGCGATAATGTAGAACTTGTGTGTTTTAACGTGGTTTTAACATACAAGCAGACCATATTTGCCCTAATATCATAATGGCACATTGGTAGGATATGGTACTGTCAGACGGCCAGGGTATACAGACTGCAGAAGGCAAAAATCCCCGAACGAATACGACCGGCTCCCACAAAACCTCCTGGAGCCGATGATATTCCCCGTGTTGTCCTTCCCGTTCTGTTCTGAACCTCTGATATCATCATTTGTACCGACCCCGTCCGTACTGCTGCGCCATGGAACCTATGCCTCTTATAGTATTAGAAAGGCCCACTCCGACTGACTATATTCGAAGCAGGGCTACACCGCTTGTAAAAAATAAAAACTACCAAAACTCACAGATTTGCCACTTTTTAGTCCATTAAAGTCTCATGTTTTTAATGGGTTCCATAAGGCCCTCCAACATCCCTGTAGCCCACCTGAATACATGCAGGGAAGGTGACCTTAAGCAATCCTTCTTTGCTACCCTTAAGGCTTAATGAGGATCGTCTCCTCTTACCTGAGCAACCTTTTTCCAGACCAGACCAGACACATTCAATTCCAAACTCCTAGACTGCTTTGAAGGATCCACATCTCATGTAACATTTACAGGATTCTCGTGACGGAGAATCACTACTGCCAATGCCATTGCCGTTGCCATTACCAGGCTCTGTGGAAGATTTTGGATTTTTTATGAAGGGTAATATATATGATCCCGCAGTAGAGGCAGTAGCCCATAAGCATAAGCTAAAACGGGTATGGACTGCTTGTGCTTGCTTTTCTTCCTTCGTCCTAACGTACATAAACAGTGCCCATCCATGTCCTACTTCAGTTCGTCTCAGACACTTCTATAAGGTTGCTTTGGGCACCTCGTCTTATTAAATATTGCAGCTTCTCTCCAAACTTAAACCCTGTTGAGTGTGTTGACTATTCCTATTTACCATGTCTTACTATTCCTCACTTTCTTGAGGAGTAGGCAGAACAAAAAAAAAATCCTTTGCATACAAAGTAACTATAAAGTACGAAAACATTTACGGTCTTGAAGTCTTCACGACTTGACGAGATTACGGCTACCACGGTACGAAGGATATGAAAGGAACAACCACCACCATACAAAAACCACCCTCAGAAAACTACATACATTGAAGATCAAGTCATGAACATTTTTCTTACCCTCTGGGACGTCTTGGATATACATACAATACATACGCATATGCTCTAATGTTGTTATTATTATAGATAGCTATGAATACTTAACAAAAAAAACTTTTAGTGTATACTTCATACTTGAAGTTCTTTGGAGTTGGACTTCAAGACTTACTTGAATCTTGAATCCGCAGTACATCCTTTGCCTTATAAGCTACTGGCAAGAAAGTGAACGGAAAGTGGGGAATTAAGAAATGGTCATTCGGGGCGATCAGATGGTTCTGTCTGCTATATCAATTTATCTTATAAGGACCACCACCACCACCGTGTTAAAATTCTAATCATCATCATCATATGTGATATGTGTGATGTTTTGATTGAAGATTCAGATTGAGGTTCATTCATTCATTGAGAACCCTTGGCTGTATAGGGCCTTAAAAGTCCGGACTGGACTATCAATCATAATCATCGGATATTGCTATACTACCATATTGATTATGATATTATCAAGTTATTGAAGCTTGAACTTGAGGTTTTACACGAGTCATCCCCCCGTACACCCTCTGACCTGTCGTGTTTTGTTACTTGCGGTGTTGTTAATTAAAAACTAAGGGATATTTGCAAGTCAGCTGCTGTGTATGGAAACCAGCTATCTGTTACACTGTGACTGTGACCCGTCCGGTGTTGATGTTCAGACTTTAGAGGCTTTGGAGTATTGGAAATCAATTTAAGTTCATTACCAACAGCTACGGGATATTTACTGCGAAAAGGCTTTGTTTACATTTTACATAAAGGTCAAGTATTTTAAATTGATGAAGTCCTCCGGATTAGTTTCCTGGAAATTTGTCTAACTCTGTGTTTTGGGAAGCGGAATTTTAATGTTTTTCAAAGTATTAATAGGACCAAGGATTTCATTTTTGTGATGAGTGAAATGATGTTTATTTATCGAAATTGACGGTACAACATAGAATGGACTTATATGATTGAGGTAATGTGCAAAGGATATTAAAACTTGTTGATGATAACTGGAAATGGATGTTGTTAAAGATTACATTTATACTAAATGCGGATGAATAAATAAAAACACTTGAAAAGTTGGAGGTGTTCTCTGGAGCTGTATGGAATATTGAACATATGACTTGTTGGGAGTTTAATACTTCAAATGTTTAAAAATCAAGCTCGTCTAATTGGTTTTAAGTGTTGCTTCATTATTTTGAAGGGTTTGTTGAACAATTAAGCGTCAAGTTATATTGTTAGAACTGTGACTATTTCTGAAAATACCGAATTTCGGAAGACGACAAAGGAACTATTAAAGAATATCGACTGCTGGGGAAATATTCAACATTCAAGGTTGCTTAAAATTAAAATTACTATTCATTAAACCGATCGCAATTTGTCAATTTCCCACATCCGTCTAATGCGTATAGTCCAGCCAGACATTCCTCTGATTTCTCTTTTAATAGAGGATTCCTTGTATTCCTATAATTTAATAAAATAAAGAGCAAGCAGATATCCGAAGGACGTACCTGTGGATATTACCGTCAAAACTTGTATTTCATTACTAAATTAATTGGTTGGTATTAATTTATTTTAGGAGCGCACAGAAGTTGGGATTGTTGCTCGAATCGTAAAATAGCACAAGGCAGTTCCAGTATGAAAATTAAAACTGGAGAGGAAAAAGGCAACCATAAGATCAATTAACAAGTAGATGAATCCCCCTGACCTGCACAACTGACCTGAAAAACCCTTTTAAGGAAGTTGAAACAAATCTCTCAATTTCAAAAACAGAAGATTTGTTGGACATTTTGGAGGTTGAAGCCCCGATAATCCAATTGCTGCTTGAAAGCTCACGTCACACAAATTGCGGTCTTGAACTTAACCATACCACACATCCATCCACAAGACTCAAATCGTACACATTATTTTCGAAAACCCGCTACCAACATAAGCCACACGTAAGCCCATTGTTAAGTTTTCATTGCTATTTTCTACAGCTGTATAATTTACGTAGGTAATTGTGGTCTACAAAACTCATAAGGCCGATTACCATTTAAGCCGTACTGAGAATAGGGAGCGAGGCTGGTTAAAAACATTGGGTTACATCAATTATCAGGCATGAGTTTTGGCTTTCGCTAATCAGTTACAATATATTCATTAACGTCCTTTGCGGTTATAACAGGGCGAGTTCATTACCATTTGGAAATTGGTTTACCACCTACTTTTTTAATCTCTACTTTTGACTGTGAGTTAGCTAATAACCATTCATCGTTTTATCTTGCATTATGATGTAGGAGTAGATACTTATTTGACTACTTAATTAGTACAATTGTAAAAGAACGGAATAAAAAGCCTTTTTTTAAATCAAAGGAAAGAGGAATGGAATAATATAAATCAATTCCGTTGCAAACTTTCAAAGATCAAGCTTTGTATTTGCTTTTTAAATCCAGCGACCACTTGAATTTGCCATTTCAATTGTCCAGAATGGGGCTTCCTAAATCTAGTATGTATTCTAAACTGCGTTTTTGTATGTATATACGTATACATACTTTGTAACCACGAACAGATTCAGAACAGCTTGAGCAATAAGAATACTTATGTTAATCAATTGAAAAGTCTTAAATTATGAAAAAGTAGCATCTGCATACAATTCTCAAGATTTGATGGACAGTTTCTCTTGTAAGATATGGCCACTATATGTTGAAACTCGTAAAGTTTGGTATGCATGGATTACATACTTTGAATTTTTTTTTTTGCTTACCATCACCATCCAGACATAATCTTTTCCAGACTTGCAGTTCAGTTAATTTCCTATCATATTGGTCATGCCAATTTGCCCTGTATTAAGGTTAATTTCATCAATGTGCTTTTAAACTAGTAAAAAAACCGCTTGTAAATAAAGCAAAAATGCAGACAGTGAATCTGGCATAAGGTCATTAACAATATTATTGTTATTCTGTTGATCTCTTTATCGAGCGACGAATACGAGACTTTTTATCCGGAAAAAATGCTCTGGAAACCATTTTCGAGAAATTTAATACCAAGCAATACATTTTCAGTCGCAGATCCGGTAGAAAATCGTCAAATCATTTCTGTCCTTGTTTGATGTTCAATTGTGTAGCTAATTAAATCCTTAAATTGTTTTCCTAATCAATAGCAAGAATATCTTCAATACGATTACAACGACTAGTTGGAGTTAGATATTATCGCGGAATTGGATATTGATTTCTTGGAATTTTCATTACCTCCGTTCATACTTTCCAGCATTACAGACTTAGAAAACTTAAGTTTATAATCTGACTTTCACTCTTGACTTAGAAGACTTTGAACATCGTCATCGTAATTTAAGCAGAGTATTACCTAACCCTTTTACCATTTGTCTCAATTCCAAAAACTAAAGCGATAGTTGCAGGCAGCAGATCGCCTTTTAAGATAGTCGCAGAAGATAAATCCTGTTAGTCAATGGGTAAAGTTCTGTGCCACGATATCGGGTTCCTTAATTGCATTACCAATCTTTAAAACCTTCAAGGGAAAAAGTATCTTATTCCATAGTTCTTTTTCATACCAACCTAACAATTTCCCCAATCCTTCGATCGAGCTAACACAGAGAGATTTCAATTTGGTATTTAGTTTGATTGAGACTGAATTGGAAAACTAAAACTTGTTCGGGAGGAATCACATTTTCTGCTTCTAAAGGATGGCATTATGACACGACGAAGTTTTTGTTTATCTTGTAATGTCTTTTGCGGTAGCTATCATACTGCGTGTTCCTGCCTATCAAAGAGTTTCTACAGAACTGAAGGTTGTGTTAGGTTAGGTGCAATGTGGTGGGATTAATAATCTTCAATGAAGGATTTGATGATTTTTTAAAAGTAGGATTAGTTTTAAAAGGCATTACGAAGATATGCTAGAAAGAGACGAAATAGGAGCTAATTGTGCCCTACAGCGGCACGGTGTGAGTTACAAACTCCGATCGAATTTTTTTTTATCATTTTAAATATCCGAAAGGAATTCGAGGAATTGCAGTTGAACGGGTAGATTTCCAGTTTAGGAAGTTTACATTTTAGATTCAGCATTCGCTTGAGCTGTAGAGATTTGGGCGAGAGTGGATATTTCTTGTAGATTTGGTAAATAGAAGCGTAGATGATAGTTGAGAGTTTTATAGGAAATTAAGTTCTTTGATTCATTCCATCAGCAATTTTGTTAAAATATTGAGTGGGTCAGGGCTCTGGTTACCAGTTACCGGTGGTAGTGGTGGTTACAGAATGTGATAGGACATTACTGGAACAACCACTTAAACAGCTTAATTAATAATGAATAGTTGTTTGTTGTCGTTACTTGTTTGGTTTGTTGTCCCCCAACATTTTCAGTAAGTACGATTCCCCGCAATAATAGTGCAAGATTCTGGGCAGAAACGAGTAATTATGGTAGGAAGTATCGTTATAGTAATGAGGGACGCAGAGTGTAATGATATTTATAATAACCAGGATCATTTTCATCTTATACATTGCAATAGCCGAAAGAGGAAGCGCCTGACTCTCCGGACTTCCAGTTCCATTCCGCAATAACACTACCACTTTTTATAAACTACATCTAAGTGACAATTTAGCATTATGGTTAAGGCCACAGATTTCTCGAACAAAAACAAAGTCCAACGAAAGCTCAAACATCAAAGCATCGAAACAAATGTCCAATTGCGCAACGCATTCATTTCCATTTTGCATTTTCTCCAGCACTCAGCAGTCCTTTCTTATCTTCAATCAGAAATAATCAAGTAAAGTTTTGAACAAAAACTATTCTGAATTAATTCGTGATTTAAATATTTGGACTGAACGATTTGGTTATTTAACCTTTATTGACATTGCCTGATCCTGGTCTGTCTAAACTACGTTACAAAGTTAGGAATCGTTTGATGAAAACAGCAACATCGTTTCACCTGGACACACGTTGGGTTTTAGGTGTAACTAACAATATGATATAGCTAGTCGTCATAATATCTCCTTTGCAAGTTAATCTTCTAAATCTGTCAGATGATCTACTGCTATATGATTCTATGTATCATGTGTAGTCCAAGCCATGCGAAAATCCAAATGAATTCGGATGGGCCAAGTTTCAGTTGAAATGTTTAAGGTTGAACATCGTTCCATGAAATGGCATGAACTTTGGTCTTTGGTTGTATTCCGGTACTTGTAAATATTTTCCTGCCCATTGAGACCAACCGTCAAAGTTACAGCCTTTATCCGGTATTATTTACTGCAGAGCCTGTCTCTTGTGTCATGCATGGCCTTGTCTGTGTCACATACAATTATCTTATTTTTAACAGGCAATAAATGTGAGGTGTCTTCTGGAGTTTTTGGAAATTTGGAAGTCCTATGCTTCTGAAATAATTCCCTTTAGTGCATTGTATTCCTTATGTCGTTATCATGGGATTTTGATGTATTAATCACTAATGTTCAATATGTACAATAATTTAGTTGCCGTTTACCAATTTACCATTTAAGAACATACTTGTTAAAAAGAGATACCTTCTTGGAGTTGCTACCTAAACATTCTGAAACTGTAGTTTAAATCATTCAAATGATTGAGTTTAAATCCTGCAGTCCTCAGTTTCTTTTTAAATATCAACTTATCCGTAGTGTTTTCTGCAACTATGGGAAATAATACATTTAATTGTTAGGGTTGATTTTAGAATCCAAATAAATGGTTTCTTATCACATTAACATATCATAAAATGCTTGGATGCTTCTCCTCTTCTAGCATTTATTACGAGTATACATGCTTTCACAGAAAAGAAATAAGTCTCTTCAGGTGAGTGAAGGATTCTGTTGGCTTACCAAGTATGTGGCAGACATTGCATGAGATTGGAAAGAGACTGCTAGCACGTTACCCGCCTGCTGTTTCCGATTCGGGAGAAAAAGCCTAATTAATTAAACGGCTTCCGAGAATAATAAAATGATTTAGTGCTAAAGCTAACTCTTAGGGCTCGCCTATAGATACACGGTAATTTGGCACAATGTATCAAATTCTCATCCGTTGATAACAAAGTGAGTGGAAGGGTTGAATTGATGGGTTTACTTACAACTTAACAAACCCAACATCAGGTATGTAGTTTACCTGTTCAGATCAGGATATTTTGTCTACATGTCCGTATCCTTTACAAAACACCAAAAAAGATTCAAGAAACTGGAGACTCCTTTGTTGATTTCCGTTCACAGGAGTTTTGTTGGATTCCGAATCAGTTCTAGTACCGAGAATCGTCATTATATCTCTCATCCAGAGTTTGAAAGCTATCTACATAGTAAATAAGAACATACTGTGTAATTGTCATAATTATGAAGGGTCCAAATGAGCTCGGACAGAATTCTTTGGATTTCAAGACACAAGAGCGGACTCCCCGTGAAGCCATTCGAATGAACAACTGATTGATTAATTAATTGTTATTAATACAAGGAATCGGCGGTGATAGCAAAGCAATAGAATCGGGTAGTATCAACATTAGTACAACGGGTATGTAATCTGACTTTGATGGAATCATGGAATCCTGCTGTTCTATAAAATGAACTCTTGATAGCATCAAAAAATTATTGTAATCAGCATTCGGAATCAAAAATCCAAAAGGGTATCGTTGTTTTCTACATAGGACGTAGGGTAGGATATCATGTCTGACGCCACAGCCAGCAAATCCCTGCTAATCTCATTTCTCAGCAGTCATGCTGTTCAAGGGGTCACTTCACGAAACGATTGAAACCCTGCCGTCTCCGTGTGATTAACATAATTGCCAATTAGAGGGCCTTCAACCTGACTATTTCTATTGGCAGTTTATTGATTGTAGGCTAGAGTCGTTAAATTTGCAATTGTCTTTCAAACAATTTCAACACAGCACAGGCTTTACCATTTACGGACATCAAACACAAATATTATATCTACAATGTAATGCCATTAGCCTTCTATTCAACATGATTTTAGAATTAGGGTGTTCCATTCTACGCTCTATAATTCCAGATTTGCCCAATGCATTGTCATTTACTAAATTCTCACCTAAACTTCCGGGATTTGAAGGTCTTAGCTACTTATCTCTGAAATTAGGTGCCAACGGTGAAGCATAGTAAACTCCATCAACAACATCAGCCATTAAACTTTGTGGGATTTATATAAATATAAACCCGGTTTACTGTGACCAGTTTGATAGTCTACACAGACCTGGAAACCCAATAAAGCCTGTACAAGCACTTCAGGGTTAGAATAAGCTTACTTGCTTGCTTACATTTCCGTGCAGATTCTGCTGATATGTATATGAAATTCAAGGCTTTTAGTTGGATGGTTGGACAATAGGGAGGATTGGATTTAGAAACGGCTATTGCTTTTGTTGAGTGGCAAAGCCAATGTACTGCTTCCGTGCTTCCTACATATTTTTATGCATTGTTGAACATTCGTGACGTTTAAATGTCACCGGTTCGTTTACGTCAACAAAAGTACAATTTCCTAAATGTAATTGAACTTGACTACGGGTTTTCCTTTATTCGCCAAACAAATGAACGCCGTTTATACTTTCCTGATTGAACCTTCGAAATGTATAATATATAGTTAAAGTATAGGATTTGAAGAGAGGCCTTTTTCATCTCAGTTTAGATATTTGGATCAATTCATTGACTAACTATAAGCTGCATTTGCTATTTAGTATATATCAAAGAGATGCACTGAGATCGGAGAGGGGAAACCAATCAAAGAGTCCAATTATTTGCAAAAGTTGATGGATTAGTTGACCATGTTTGATAGTTGGGTACCTTTCCGGCTTGGGTGTAAGGGACAATTAAAACTGTAGCAGATCGATATGCGTCCTTTCAGGTTGGTGTTATGTCGGGGTTTGTGTCGGGGTTATGTGACTCCAGGGCCATTTGACATTTGAAAGATCACCTAACCTTTCCCAATGGGTTTCTTTTGACACATACACAAGCACATCGATACTCGGATACTCTAGAAAAGAAGTCATTATAATTATTTATATACTGATGACCGAAGGGATCTGTCGTCGACTTGTTGGCATCAAGAAACAGTTATCCAAGGAGCGGATGTATGTATTGACATTATTATTAATTGCTTTTAACAATCAATATATTACGCAACTGAAATCCATTTTCGGCCGGGCCATACTGATTTTGGTTGAGCAGAAATTGTGGATTGGAGTTACAGATATGTATTAAATTCATTCAGGTAATTCTCTCCTCATATCTGATCTGTGCGTGTTAGGAGTTAGGAGTTTATGGACGTGAGGAGAGGATGGTTAAGTTTGTATAATTATTCTGAAAATGATCCTTATCAATAATTGGATTGGAAACAGTGTAGGTATGTATTTTTCATATGGAGATAGGAAGTTAATGTAATTGAAAAAGAATATGGTTTTGAAGAGTTTAATACTTATAAGAAAAATGCAAATATCAAAATGCATTATGATTCATCTGACTGCATGCATCTGAAGTAATGATGGGATGGAAAATATTCGTAATGAGGGATCCTTTCGATATATTTCGGATATTGGAGTATATGTATGTACTAGCTACTACTGCTAGTTGATCCATGAAATAAGGTGGTGTTCCTACTCTTTCCGGGCAAAACTTTTGCAAAGCAGGCAGAATTATTAAAATAATTCTTGTTAAAAAAAATAACGAGTTTCAGAAGTTCCCCACTTCTACTAATCCTGATCACACGTCCTTAGATCTTGTTCCACTTAAAAACCCAAAACTTTTGAATTAGCAATCATTGAAGATTGAAAACACAACAGTACAGCTAGGGAAGAGTGGGATGAGAAGTAATTAAGGTTTAGTACTAGATGATGACACAACGTGATAGCAAGTGCAACATTTTAACAAGAGAAATGTAGAGATCATCAATGGTCTGTTGTGAGAAACTTTTTGAATCCAGGCCGTACAAAATGATAATGAGACTTTGTATATAATTTAACTCATTAGCGATTCGCGTTCTTAGTGACGTCGGAAAAATCTGGAGCAAATATGTTGTTCATTCTAAATTCTATGTTCCATAGCACGACATTTCCTACGATTCTGTTTCTGATCACTGTCAGTAGCAACTAGTGTCTTGGGTCAAGGCACGTATTTGTATGTTTTTGAGGTGTGGTTGACTACCGATAGTAGTACTCAAGGCACGTAAGCTTATGCCCCCTTCTCCTCATCATGGAGAAATGTATGCTCTCCTCCATGGTGAAGCTTTATCTGCTTTGGTCTTGGTTATTATTACTTCTTCGGAGGTCAGAGAGTCAGAGTCAGAGTAGATGAGTTTTGCAAGCTCAACATATGCCGAGGTAGTATTTTCTTTCCTATTACATTGTTATAGTTGTCCTGGGGGATGTAAAATGATATTTTGACATCGTCTCCATTTCTTTTAGAAGATTCTTTTCGGTTCCACTCACATTTTCACCGTTTCCATATATCCATTCCAGATGTTCTAATTTCAGGTGGACAAAGTTTCGCAATTACCACAAGTCTTTGTTTGTGCAAAGCTTAAGAAATTTGACACAAGTTGACACAAATATTTCTAAGGGTTTGTTTTTTCTGTGTTGATTCCTGACAGACTTGAAACTCCTGACACTCTATTAGCCTCTTCCTTTGACTTCAGCATGTCACACACATGTCATCTCATGTGTAGGTAGGTAGAATTTTTATTAGAGAGTTACTTACCTAAGTATGATACATATATATAGCATGACATTTAACTTTTGACCAAAAAAACTTGTAGTTTTTCGCACATTCATGGAACTTTATTGTTGAGTAAAAAAACGCAAAAACGCGTAGGTATTTTACTTTTGCCTTTTGCTGCTTTAAATTTTTCCCTTCTAAATTCTTACAATATACTGAAAGAGTTTTTTTTCCTTTGGTTTGAGCCAAAGAATTGGATTTTAGGAGTCTTTTTGATGCAAAATTTATTCACAAGTTCCATTCAACATCACACATTTTCCAGCCAAATCCAACCCCCCTGACAATGACACAATGACAAAGAGGTTTTTCATGCCGCAGAATAGGAACTTTGTTATTCCCCAGCCTGCTTTTAAATCGCTCATGTGGTGTTGTGGATAAGTGATGAATGTGGGTATTACGACAGGAGGATTCTAACATTATAAGTAGGTAGGTAGGACGCAGTAGCATTTCAAGATATGCACAAGAATATAATATATGTTGCCCCTATATATTTACATACATAGATTTATAGCAAGTAAAGTGTGTAATTTTCTATAAGTCTCATTTTGTGATCATTACTGGCTGAATGCTACGGGCTTGGAGTAATGTACGTAGGGGCTCGAGTATAATAAAGCTTGTTTGACTTTTATTGAACAAACAAGACCTTTCGTCTTCTTTCTGATCTTTCTCTCTCATGTTTTGTTGTTAGCCTTTCAGAATTCGCAATTCTCAGTGGGGTTGAAGTTGAACTGCGTTGGACTCCTTGGTTCATTCTTGAACCCCCATTCGGAGTATTCAGCCTGAATGCATGCAAAAAACAAAGGTGGGTGGATGTGGAATTTAATTAGGAATTGGATGGAAGGGGAAATTTTATAATGTAGAATCAAAGCAATTGTTTACTTTGCAAATATAGTTGTGCGTCAGGAAGACATGTAATATTGCATTTTGAATATTAAGTAACTCAATTATGATATTGAGTGGTTTCAAGTGCCCCTTTAAATTGGACTTTTGATTGGTAGGATTTCACTGTTTTCAGAATATAAAGTATTGCAATTTTATTTTTTATATGGAATTACGAATGCAATTCACAATTAATTGATAAAAAGGGCTACAGCTGTCTCATGTGGAAACGGAACGGTTCTTGAATAATGAGGAGTTGTTATTCGGTCGTTTGATCCTTTATTAGTTGAATCAAGTTTCATCTGGGAATTGAAATTACAGCTCGTTACGTGTAAGAAGTTATGAAGTTTGGAGAAAGTTGTTTGAAAAATGCATACACTACATTGATTCCAAATTCGCCTTCTTTGTCCCAAACTTTACTTCCATTTCAATTCTATCACTTGCATCCTTGTGCTTTGTGCCGTTATTGTTATTGGTTCGTTACCTCTTTAGACAATTTATTTAATTCCAAATCATAAAACTACATGTCAAAACTCGTGTAGGTTCATCTGCTTGACTTTACATGGAGACATTTAAAATGTTTGAAAGCTCGAAATTGTCCAAATATATCTTTTAAAACATAGTCAATCTGTTATCTGGTGCCTTGCATACAAGTGTATCTGTTTATCTCATTTGTGTTATATAGAATACGGCCATACGAGCACAGTTGATATTAGTTTTTGTTATTGTATGTCATGTTACGAACTTAAACTTAAAGTTAGGCTGAAGGGAGAAGTCATGGCCAAGGGCTTCCTGTTTCCCTTTAGAAAACAGAAAAGTAAACATGAAGAGGGTGTTTTAGAGGTCAACAAATCTTATATTTGGTCCCAACTGTTTCCCAGCTTTTGACAAAACAATGAGACTCCTTTCCTGCCTTCAGCCAGTAGGACTTGTACCCTATATCCTAAAAACCACCGACCGACTTAACAATCGACCTTCGAAATGATGATTTGACATGGGCTTAGGTTCGGTTTGGTAGAGACCTATACATTCATTGCTGCAGGGCACAGTAACAATTGGTTCTTTCATGCTTCAAAACTTGTGGAGACTGGAGACTTTGGACAGAACTTGGTTTAAAATTGAAGTCTGGTTTTGAACTTCAAACATTCTTTAAATTGTCTATCGATGGATACAATATAATTCTTCTAGAAATTTGTAATATTATATGTAACATTGACAAACTGCCCCTTCAACTCTATTTGCGAATAGTATGACAGCATTTATGCATGTTTTCTAGAGTTCTGTGTCCTTATCAAATATCACTCGTTAGTCCTTACACGTTTTAGAGATATATACACGAGAAAAATTAAGTTCGTAAGTTCGGTTGCTCGTAAAACATAAAACCGGCCAAAATTAATGTAAATCCTTGATGGGAAGGTAGACGATGGCATTTAAATACCTTCTTAGGTTTCAAAGCCTCCTATTCCTGTCCATGTCATATTACGTTTAGTGCTAGCGCAAATGGTAGGGAAAGCTGCTGGCCCCAGGCAGACATTTTCAATTCCATTTACAACATTCTCAACATCCAAGTCTATGTAAATTAAGGCTCAACTCGTATTTTATTTTTAGCAGGTTGAGTCGTCGTGAAAATGTCAAAATTGAAATTTTATGAATGTTCAATGTTGAATGTGTATAGCACAACTCCAGGACTGTCCAGAGCTCAAACTACAAAACTATGAGCCAAGCGACCAAGTCTTTTTTATTTGAGTAATAAAAAAGGGTTAAAAATATTTTAAGGAGTCGACAGGGTGGAAAACTTAATCCTTTCTATTCTAAATTGCTCAGCTCATCAAAAAAGAATTTGGGCTTTGCAACAGATGAGTGGTTTCAGTTTTTTCATACTTCCCTTCTCTCTACTGTCTTTTATGTTGAAGTTAAAGCTGCTTCAACTCCTACATTCAAAAGCCTATTATAGGCTGTAAGTTGGGAGTTGGAATTCGGAAGTTGGAACAACATTGAGCGGAAAATGTAAAACTAAATTTCTGAAAGACATGCTTTCTAATGTATTTTACTTAAGTAGAGATAACACATTTCTGCTTCAATAATCTCTTCGTAAAATATTTTTAAACTGATCGGAAGGATTGTATTTAAATTTAGGTAATGATGAAACGAAAAAGTTGTTCATGTCTTTGTTAGTCCATCACGCTTCGACTATTGTAGAGAAATTCAAACTTGGGATATTTGAATGTCTAAATGCCGATTAGGCTAGTGGCACTTGGCTCTGAGTTCATTGTATTGTGTTGTATAGCCTTCATTTATATATATTGCGATACATCCGGTCAAACAAAATGTGTCTGGCCTCCGCCAGGTCGCAAAAAAGCCTCCAGGTCATCCAAGTATGAATGTGGAATAGTAATCGGTCAGTCACTTATCGTCAAATACATTAGAACTTCGAGATCGATAGTGAAAAAGTACCACTTAGGGTTTATAGCTTTTATTGTCCCTGGATTTTGAAGCGGAGGAGTACTGATTGTGATTGTTAGGAGTATTCAAGAGATTTCGCATGAGATTTGAAGATGAGATAACGTGCATTCATGAAGTTATGATATCAGTTTTTGCTCAGTTGTTGGTCTTCAAAAAGATTGTTTTTTTTATTGTGTGAGAGCTCATGCCGAAGCTGAGAATTGATCACTTTATTAGTCTCGTTGATTGAGATTTTGGACATGTTAAACGGACAGCTAAGTGCTTGCCTGCCTTCATTTTAATACTCTGTGTGCAAAGAATTTTAAGATTTCTAAGAATGTAAAAGTTATTGTTCGATTTTACACTCAAATTCGTGAAGTTCTTAAGATGTTGCATGTTGGTCATACATCCTAAAACGTGAAGGCTGAATCCAACTTGTATTAGTTAGGCAAATTGTCAACAAGTCCTAGAAGCTTAATCCATTTAGTATTTAACGGGATTCATTATTGGTCCCGTGTTTTATTTCGATAGCTGTGTACGATTAGCTGCTGAATGGGTTTGGCAGACGGCTTGAGTAAACCAATTATCAGTGTTTGTATTATAATAGAGAAGTTTGAGTGACTTCGATTTCAGGGTAATCTTATCAAAAGCTGTCCAGCAACTGCCGATACGCAGAACTCATCCATTCATGAGTCTTTCATTCCGCACTTCCAAGCTCATACTTGCCTGTCGCAATAACTTGTTCAAGATATGATTGAGTCCTACTCGTCATTTGCAAAACCCAGCAAGTTTGTTTAGAACGCAATACAGACTTGAGTTTCTTACCTTCCTGTTTTGAAAACAATATCGGTCCCACAATCATTCCACATTAAATGTAACTGTCCTACGAATTTCTTCTGCCGAAGTCGAAAATAAAATCGAGATTTACGAATGCCACAACATCGCTGGATCTACATACAGTAAGACGTAAAGCATTGAACGGCAGTGATTTCAATTCTTCGAACTCATCGTTTGTTTATTTTATTTGTAAGTAAATAGCATCATAAACTCCAACGTATGGATTTTCATCCTCGAGATACGAAAACATTGACTTCGCACAACATAGCCACAAAGAAAGGAAGCCAACAAATATTAAGACACAATATGATTCCGTTCTGAGAAAGATTGAAACGATGAGAGTAGGAATTTACTGCTTTATAAGCAGATAAAACGATAAGTTCGAAGAGTTTGGATTAAATCATCTCTTCTGAATATTATATCGTGGTTGGTAAAATGAGCTTTTCCTTTTGACAGCTTAAAATGTCCCTTGGGATGTGAAGCTTAAGCCAGTGTAAAGCTCTTTTGGATTTACTGACTACGTGCATCAGTCATTTTAACATGAGCTATCAGCACCATCAGCTATAATAATCTTTTATGATTCGTTCTCAGAGGTTTCTTCATTGAGGAAGCGTGGAACTCTGTAATTGCATGCCTTCGTTTTACCTTTAAGCTCAACTACCAATCGAGTTAAATGTCTTACGCTCTATACAGCTTTTGCAGTACTATGTACATGCTTTGAACACGAATTTAAGGCCATTAAAATTAAAGCGTTATTTGAAGTGTTGGGTCACTCGGATAGGTCAACGTATAAATAAAAATGAAAATGGATACGCTCAGCAGTTTTGAATGAGAAAAAATAAAAGTAATGCACTGACTCTTCAAACTACAAGTTAAAAAACATGGACCCAATCCGGCATTACTTCGAAGACTACCTATGTAAAAGACCGGGCAATTGTGAACCGCTCCTTGTTAAATAGCGTTTGAATTTGAACTGAGATTAGAAGTTTATGGAATTCATTCTTGATTCGATTAATTAATGTATCACACTCAGGTTTTGTGTAATTTCTATTCAAAAACGTAAACACTTCAATTGTATTTAATAAGCTGGAATCTAATCATATAACGTGGAGGTGAAATTAACAACATTTCCATATCCAATATGACAGTGGTCTAAACTCCCACGTTCATCTTCTTTGAGCGCTTCAGCGTCCTAAGATAGTTGCAATTATTTGTTGTAAGGCAGTGATAAAATAATTCTCCGTACATGTACCTCTGGTAGTAAAACAACTATAGAACGCTTTTGATGTTTGAAAGGGCTCAGTGGTATTAAATAAATTATGATTAGTTAGGACTAAGTCCTTGTAATGAAGTTCTAATAATAAGAGAATTAGGTCTGTGTCGAATAACGTATTATGTCTCCTTATTCCTATGTTTGATCCCTGATCCCTAATCGGATTGGAAGGCCTCGTAGCAACTTTTTACTACTTCAGTAAATTATAAATGAGCTAGCCTCCACTAATTGATTCTGCAATAACAAATTTATGAGCAATGTATACAAACTATCTGTATACATGCAGACCACAGATTTGAGTATTGACAAAAAACATTCAGTAATTTTTATTTTTACTGTGTATTAGATTTAGTTTTTGAAGGTATCAGTCAAAATCATGTTGTGTCTTTATACTGAATGTATCGGCTGAACCGTTTGAATGTTTGATCTGCGGAAAGTTGTACATTCAAAATTGAGAAATGTAGACTGAGGAAGAAATGCTGTTTTGAGAAAAATGGCCACCGTCGTGAGTAGTTCGACTTCATCTTTAAGATTAAAGTAAACGCAAAGAGTACAGAAAAGGAGTCAAGTTTAATACCGAAATGGAATGCCAGACAGTCATTGCATGTCAAGTATGTAAAAGGAACATTTTCCCTTATGGATTATCTCGAAAATTCGTACCGTAGGGGCGTACCTTTAGGAAAATGTCATTTGTTTACTTTCTCTGCCCGAACCTTCTATGTCTGATACACCTAAGCCTAGTAGCTAACTGGCTACAACTTTTTTTCCTTTCATCTAGTTTTCAGGACCTTTTTAGGACCAAATGGGTTGGCTCAAGTAAAATAATGTCAACTTTTACGATACCCATTACATTGTGGTTCCTCCGAGGGAAACCTTTTGGAAAAAATGCATTATTGTGATTAGCTAGGAACAAGTTGGTTGTAAAAACATTCAGGGCCAAGGTTTCATACGGAGTTTCATCCTGTTTTCTCGAGATGTGAGAACCTAAGTGCGGTAGCTAAGGAACGATAAGAAAAATACAGCTTGTTCTTTCAAGAAGCCATAAGGATGCCATATGTGTCGATATATAGATCACAGGAAGACCAACTTGCTTGTCGAATTGTTGGAGATTAATATCTTCTACGTTTTACTTCATCTCTGCCCTTTGTACCTTCAATGTGGATGGAGAAGGGAGTTAAAAAAGTGTTCATTTAAATTCATTTCATGTGGGATGTGGGCTCATGTGGGACAAAAAGATGTACACTCATGAACCGTTGACAGTCAGGATCATATGTACGTGTGTGTGTGCTTGTGTGTGATGATAATTAAATAAAGTGCTACAGGACCCAGTTCTGTTGAGCTCCGAAAACACGCTGTTATATTTATTACTTATTGTTTGTGCTAGTATAATTATTATGGGAAGTGGAAACCAAGCCTGAGTGACATTAGATGGCACATGGAGGTATTTGGCTTGGTATTTAGGACCAGAGCCCTTTTGGAGAATTGAATTTTAAGAAAACTTAGACGACTGCAATACTGGTGGTGATGACTTCGTGACAGTTCAAACTATTCGGTTGGATGTATGTGAACTATGTATGTGATGGATTATTCATAAAAAAAACTTATTATTTCTACAGGCTACGTAAATTTTGTTGGAAAGCTGGTTCACTTTGAAGAGATGACTGTCAACTGCCAGAGCAGTGTCAAACATTACTTTGGATTGCTTTTCTTTCTCAGCAAAAATACGATCGGATAAAAAATGTCGTGATGGTTGGATACGAAGTTTGTGTCTTCAACAAAGAAAGGAGAGATTGTCATATATGTCAACTCATAATCTCATCTTTGAAGACAGTGACGAGGTGCTTATTTAAGGATCATCCCATCTGGAATCCATCACTACCACAGAAAACTAAACGTCTCGTTAGATCTTGTTATTACAAATCACATAAGTCTTGTGATCCATCCTTCCTTCCTGTTCAGGAATTTAGGCTGGTTAAGAGTTGAAGGTTTTTATTTTATTTTGGTATTGTCATTCAAGCAAAATAGACTTTAAAGATTTTTTTATCCCGAGAAAAAACATATTTCTTTATTGTATACTGTTTAAGTAAAAAGATTTTAAATTCCATATACCTAGTTATAGTAAAGGCATAGTTAGACCTGGAATCTAGGCCCAGCTATGCCACTTTTGTTTCGTGCATCCCATTTGGGGACACTTTCAAATAGTTTTTAATTCTTTATTCTTTAATTCTTCCTATTTTCTGTAGATAACAATGGATCCAAATAGCATGATAAATGGAGTTCAGAATCAGATAGAATAGACTGAGCTTTTGGGAAAATTACTAAGATTTAATCGGGAGGAATCCTACAAATTTGACGGCCGATAGAACAGGAAAGGTCTATACTAATAAAACGTTATAGTAAACGTAAAAAGAGCTCACCTTGTGTTCAGGGAAATTTATTATTAAAGGTTTAATATTTTTTAAGTTGTACGGGACCTTTTGAAAATCTAACAACCGTCTAAGAGAAAAATATCGTAAAGTTAACAGCCTCCATTAAAAAAATCTGAACATATTGAAAATCTTGTAGTGTTGTCATATTTACTATTGGCATAAGTGTGTTTGAGTTCCCGAAATGCCTTTACTTACATCACAAGATGCTTGCTGTCTGGTTTATTTACATCCGTATATGACGCCATACGGACGGACGGACAGCCCGAGATCCTAAGCTCTCCATCTTTTTTATATAGGCGAGATAACTAAATTACTTCATTCCGTATAGCAGGGAAAAATTATATCATACTCATATACTGGTACCACGGATTTTCAGAATTTTACCAAGATCAACCATTCCAGACGGGCGTGTTATTGTGTATTGAATGAATGTATGTTTTGTGATCTTGATGAAGAATAGAAGATAGAAGAGGAGACAACATTTCTAATGAAATTAAATTACACAGAGAGATAAAGAAGGATCTCCCTGAATTGGTCGAATGGAGCCCTCTTCTTGTTACATCATTGACAAACTTGATGCTGTTGGGTGTAGGATTTAAGGCTTTAAGGAGTTTATTATCATGTATTATGAGATGTACTTGCAAATTACAATTGCTACATGGAACATAATCCTAGATTGTAGCAGCAACGTACCCAGACGGTCATTATCTTCTCAAGTAACGATTGAGGAGCCCAAGATTGTTAACAAATCTTAGACTGCCTGACAAGGAAAAGGGTTAAGGCATATCTATTCGTCTGTCCATATTTCCCTGAAGATGAATGAATGCTCCTTTTTCATCCTCCTTGTTCACTGATTATTTCTTGGAGTTTAATGAATAGACAAATTATCCCAAAATTAATTTTAACTTCTTCGGTTGAGTTTCTCTATTTCAATTGTCAGTACCTAAAAACTCAAAAGACTCTACCCTAATGTGGGTTGTAATTACATTATTATTATAATTAAATAAAAACATAAAGGGCTTCCTGTGTACTCGTACTAAGATATTCGTTTTCTTAATTACTTCCCTGCGCAAAGTAGTTTATCCGAATTGAAATATATTTCTGTGTTAATTTCATCCAAAAAGCAATTAGTTTTTGCCCTCTCAAGTGAATCAAGCTTAAGATCAGAGATACTGTCGTCTTAATCTGTCCTCCAAATAGTCTGTGAAGTACTCTACAGATTTGTTTCTGAACCAAAGATCCATTCATGGAACTTTGTATCATCCAAACAATTATATAAATGTCCACACAATAAATGTTTCTTAGAAAACCAACAAACTAGGACAATCTATGCTATGTAGTACAAATTGACACTAACAAGATGATAAAGATGAGTTTATTTGTGTAAAATTTTAGTTGTAAAACAACTAGCTTATCTAATCTCCGGTTTTAACATCGTAATTCAATTCATTAAATAAAATCATACCACTGTCGAACCTAGAAGTATGAACGTATAGCTCTGACAAGGCCTATAGTTTAGAAAGTTTAACAACTGGAAGTTTAACAACTTGCTACTCAACTAATTGTAAGTTACCTTTAAGCCATCTTAAATCTTTTGAAATCTGAGCAAAAATAAACAGAGCAATTGGCAATTCGTTGTAAACATAATTTTCACGGAAGATTTTGACATTAACCTTTCTTCCATGTAGTGAGTTGTTTGTGGCATTTATTTATCTTGGCAAAAACATAGACGCTTGTCCTCTGCTTCTAACATATAATAGACTCTACAGTGAACAGTCAACAGTGCAAATAAATAATGGATTGATAATAATAGACCTTCATAAAAGAGTGCATTAGTCTGAGCACTTGAGAATTAGCCGAGATTGCTCGGGATTTGCTATAACTATATGATGCTAGTCTTTGACACTTCGATGAAGCTTTGGAAGGGAATCATTTGTAAAAAAAAAAATATAGAAAATGTAATGATTTACGAGGTATACAAGTGTGCATGGCTAAGAGGGTTTTCGACAGATGAAGATGAGTGCGTATTAAATTCTATGTTGGATGTGTGTAGTTTTTTAACAGAATATATGTGTTTTATAACTCCACTAGCGGGCCCACAGGCCCGTGCCGGGCCTCGCAGGTAGGTTTTAGTCTCTGGTACCATCTAAAGTGTAATCGGAT
>JAQFZA010000384.1:0-23333 GCA_034695115.1 Desoria olivacea | reverse complement strand
GGGGGGAGTCCGCATGGATTTTTGGAATATCCATACCGCAATTACCAAGAGGTTCCCGATGATCGTGGCTGCTATGAGAGGACAGCCAATCAAGAGAAGGAAGATTGCGTTGACCGTTGGCCCTTCTGTTGGTACGTTTGGACCACTTGAAGTCACTTCGGTTGAGGAGTCCATTTCCGATGTTTTTTATCCGAAATTTAACTTAATACACAAATGATGTAATTAGCCAGAATAGTTTTTAAAAAATGGTTAACTCCGATAAGGATTTAAAAACCTCTGAATTCTTTTGATTATAAAACTTCGGGAGCTTAAAGTTTATCGTTAATGAATAAGCTTAACTGATTTAAGTTGGGGTGATGATTCTAATGGTATTAATTATGAAATTAATTAGTTTAATTAATTACAAAGACATAGAACCTACCAGACATATAGACATGTAGCATAATAACCACTACATCCGTTTCATGCCTTACCGATTATGGATACAGAGAAAATTGTGATTACATTTAATTGATGTTTTCCTTGAACAAAATTGATAAGTTAGTAAGCTGAAACTTAGTTGTCCTCATTATTAGTAGTATGTTGGATGCATTGATTTTCCATATAGTATGGGTATGGGCCATTATTTGCCGTGCAAAAAATAAATGCGAAAAGACGCTGGGTCAAGAAGAAGCGTTTATTGAAAAAAATAATGACCCATGGTCAACTTAGAAAAGGATGAAATCCTGGTATTTTGGATGGGGGCGACGCTCCCGTCCGCTCCTCCGAAGGGGGGCTTGGAGAGCCTCTGCGGCCGCTGAGTGGTTCGGAGGGGGATAAGGGGGGGCTGGTTCCGGAGACAACGGAGCGTCCAGAAAAGCCTCTTCTTCCTCCTCCTCCAGATCCTCTCTCCGCTGCACTGGTGGTGGGCGCAGAGCGTGAACCCGGGCATAGGTCTGCCTCATGAGGAGGTCGTACCTCCCTCGAGGTCTGGGGGTCGGAGGCAGCCTTAATGGAATTGGCGGAGGCAAGGCTTCCACTAAGGCTGGCTCACCCACCGCTTCCTCTTGGCGTACCACCTGTAAACAAGACAGTTTTAAAACAGGTTTCTTGATAATTTAATAATAAAAAATACTACCTGCGGAGCTCGCCGAAGACGAAGACGAGTCCGGGCTTCGTGGACCAGAGCACCACCAAAGATGTTAGCCCGCCGGACTAACCTCCTAAATCGCCGGCTCCACTTGTAGCAAGCGACTGCCACAACGAAGACGACCACCATTCCACCAATCATGAAAACTACAAATGAATAATTAAGTTAATAAAAATATTATTAAATAAAACCATACTTGTAAGTTTCTAAACTTACAAATAACCAGTCTACCGACGAATGGACGATCGTCCGGGCAAAAGGCTTCGTTGTGCGGCCCGAGCACCATTTTCAGCTCTCCCCGGAACTGGGTCTTATTGGCCACACAAACTCCTCCTCCCTCCACAAACTCCCCGAAGAAGCATCCCCCCTCCACACACTCCCGACAGAATTTACTCATACAATTCATCTGTAATATAAACTTAATTAGTCTAAATTCAAAAGCTAAAATTTAAAAAAAAACTTACTTTGAAGACAAAGAGATTCCACTTGCAGATTGAGACGATGGGGTTTGAATTTGGCGCATTTCCCAAGTGGCTTGGGGAATGTGAGATTAGTTGTAATTAGTCGAATAGATTCAATATGATCATAGGGTTACGATTATAATAATTACGTAACCCTAAAAACATATTGGACCTGTCGACCCATGATGTATTTAATTTGCAAATTTGCCCCCTTTGAAACAGCGTTGAATAAATGGGAGACAGGCGGGGGCTTGCAAATTAAATTATACTTTTTCTTCTATTTGGGTGATTTGATGAGATGGAATTTTGCGAAATATACATTCTTCAAACATTTTCTTCTTAAGTAACATGAGGCTTAATATTACACTCATAAATAAAATTTCAATGTAGTCTCTTATAATTGACACAGTTTTTGGATGTCCATCTGTTTCATTGACATGATTGAGAGTACACAGGGATTGAAACCAACTAAAACTTTGTACAATTGGTCTGGAGTAAATACCAGAACACTCTTCTGGATTACAGCTTTTATCGATAATAGTTCCGTAACGTGCGATAAGAGCAGCTGATTCTCGACAAAAATATTCTGGCTCTGTCAATGGTAGCCAAATAGTTTTTAAAAATACCTTAGTTGTATTTCCTGTACATATTTTACAGCGTTCTTCAATAGAAGATGCATTTCGATGAAAGACAGAACGTTCCAAGACATTGGAAGTTACATGCCCAACTAACACAATAAATAAAATAAATACTGCCATAATTATTCACAATTTATTTACATTCCTTGTACAACAAGAAAGATAGGGACTACTCTTGTAACGTTTCTGAAACTTTATTCGCTTGTAAAATCTTCTCACAAAATTATCGTTTCTGTCTAAATTTGTTGTAAATCTTGATTCAATTGCAGCGAGACTTTTCTTACGACTTCTCATATATAAAAAAAACAAACAATGTATACCACAAGTTCTGCTGTTGAATGCTTGAACAACTTTTGTGCTACTGTTTAAAATCTTGAACGGTAACTTAACTTTATACTTTTTCTCAACATCATTCGCAAAGGAGTTAAACACATCTGACAAAATTTCAGAGCCTCTTCTATAAATGTAAATGGCAAACCAGTGCTCGCCAGCAGTATTATGATCCAAATTATTGCAAATCACTGCACACGGTAGATTTGAAATGTCAATTTGATTTATAAAGTCTCTTGGAATAACGTAAAAGTTGTTTACAGCCGTACCCTGCAAAACAACTTTTAAACAGCACATTAATGTATCCGTCTCCATCTTAACCTTCCAAGGTAACGTTTCGATGACTGTCAATAGTCATGATTCCGTCAAAACTTCCCATTACAATGCAAGTGATAGAGTGTTCCAAAGGTTTGTTGAATCTCAGTTCAATAGTAGTTTGACCTCGACGCTTGGCTTGAAAACTATTTCCTGTATTAGATGGCTGAATATCTAAAACGACAAGGAAGGATCCGTCAATATATTCTGAACGTGATATTCCGTGTCCCTCCTGATTATTGGGTACTGCAGTTTGGAGTGTATTGTACCCAAGCAGTGATACGTTGTTCGTGGTGTCGAATTTTATTTGTCGATAGATTGATGCTTCCCCATCGACTGAAGCACTAACGCTTTGAATTAAGCTGGGTGTGAAGTTAAATGCAGAGTGTTTAATGCTGCCATTGATTGCTCGACTGTCGACAAATGTAATTAACAAAAATTCTGGGAGATAATTTCGAAACAAGGTTTCAGACAGCACGCTCTGTGTTCCTGCACTTATGGAAAAAGATCGTAGTTCAAAGCTCCTAAGTGGATAAATAAAAGGTTTTGAGGCTGATAAAATCTTTTGAAGTAGTTGGGGATTACAGGTATGCTGCTTTGCGTAAAATACACACTCATCGACAACTACATTATAAGGGAACTGTGATACGGTTCCAATGTCTGCTCCCGTCAAACAAAAGGCTGGTGATGAGCGTCTTAAACATATGCGTGTCTCAACCCCAGGTGGAAAATATTTTGAAGAACAAAAAACACTTTCCGAAAGTTTTCCGAGCATTTCAAAGGCAGTAGACCCTTTGGATAAGTCCACTCTTTTTTTGAATCCACTGTTTTCAGTTAAACTAAATACATCTTGTTTTTCATCAGGATAATACAATTCTGAAGCCAAAATTGTAGACTTGTAACCATTTCCAAAACCTAACAAATTCAAAATGTGGCTTCTATAACTGTACAACGCTGCACTTTTACTCACAATTGTAGAATTCATTGTAATTTCACATGAATCTATAATCGCAGATAAGAAACCGTGACAAGGGGCTACCAATTGACTGCTTGACAGGTTTTCCCCTGATGCCTGGGTGACCCTACATCTAAAGAAGATGAATGAATTTTGAAGGTCCAAGAAATGAGTTGAACTGCTTGGAAGTATAAACGTTATGGGATTGTGGCTGTCTTTAACGCTTGCGACTGGATGATATTCATGAAATTGGCTTTGAATTATACTGCAATCAGTCGATGGAATTGAATTTAGGTCTAATTCCGATCTATAAGACGGAACAGATCCGGGATAAATATTATCCATTATTATTTCTTGGATTTAGACTTTTTGGCACAAGTAACTTTTTTAGGTTTTGTCTTCTTGGCTGCAGTTTTCTTACTGGTCTTCGATTTCCGTCCACCGGTTTGTTTTGTAACCTTATTTTTACTTCCACCGTCTTGTGTATTTTTTTTACGCTTACGTCCACCTACTTGTTTTGATTTTGCTTTTTGAATGCCACCAGTTTTTTTAATTGTCTTGATGGGAACTAGGTATCTAACATTAGTTGCCACCAGCCCACCTCCTCCAAACTGTCTAGAAGAATCCATGGGGGACAAGTAACACTTTCCCTGCTTGCAATTTACTTTTCTCGTCATATTGAGCGTTGTCGAAAATGAAGAACCACAGTTGTAGGGGTTTCCGTCGGTGAGATTTGATTTAAATTTTCATCTACTATAGTTATGCAAATCTTATTGACTTCTGTACTTCGTGGGTTCAAATAAAAGACTGGCTGGAATTCGAGATGTACTGTTGTATTTCTATCTTTTGGTTCCGGAAATATTCTAAGAATTGGATACAAAGTTTGACCGTAGAATTGATCATCTACAGAATCACATAGCAAGAGTCTCTGCTTTCTAGGTTTTACTTGTTGAATTGTATTTTCTGTGTCTTGAGTTTCAGGCTGATTTTTTGAAAAAATATTATTTGGCAATATAATGGACGTGTTAGGTTTTTCAAATATAAAGTTCTTTTCCAAATTTAAGTATTTGTTGATTTGAGCCGGAAGTTTAAAACGAATTCCAGAATCCATTAAATTTACTGTGAGTAAGTCATGATCTTCTATAAACCCGACGTTGATGCCGTTAGAATCTAATGCATGTGAAAGGCTTGCAATTAATAGTTCATATCCATATTCTTCAGGTTCAGTAACCACAAACTGTCTTTCCCTCCAATGTGATAGTTTTATATTAAATGTACGTTCCTTCGAAATCTTGGAATATGCTTCCGGATTTTCATATTGTGGGGCTAAATATGTTCCTGGATTAAAGTGAAGCTGATTAAATCCAAGTACTTCTGCTAGATCTTTCTCGAACTCTAAGATATGATTACTACTATCAACAAAATACAGTTTCACTTTTGCAACTTCTAAACCATCGTAAACTAAATTAAGTTTGACATTAATACGATAGCTTTTAAATCTATGCTCTAATCCCAATATTAATTCATCTATATCTTTGAATTCGTTTTTAATAAAAAGTTCAGAAGAAAGGTAATCCCACACAGTAATTTTATTATCTTCATCAAAGAACTTTGGTTTTAATGGAATTTCCTGAGGGGTTTTCGGAATTGATTTTGTTTCCTTTCGAGGGCTGTCCGATTGACTGTCTGATCCTTCTTCATAAAATAATTGACAAACTCCAATCTCGTATAAATTACGGGGAAGGTTTATTGGTCTACTAAGATCATTTGTAAAATTTGTCGAACTGTTTGTACTGTACATATTTAAACTGCTGTTTGACACAAGCGTGACAAAAAAATCTGTCAAGTCCTCCATTTCACTCGTCCGTATTTTCAATCGTTTCTACCTTTTGTAAATCGGCTTCATTAAATGATCCTTCTAGAGGATCCTTATTCATATCTTCCAAAATATATACTGGCAATGGTCTTAACAATTTTACTTCTTTTATACGGAATATTTCAGTTGACCAAGAAATATCGTATGATTTTCGAAACAATATCTTGCCCTTGGATATACGTACATTATCCCCGATTTTGTATTTTGAAATCTTCTGCTTGGCCGTCACTATACGGTGCTGCATATTGTGCCATACTTCATCTTCCGTTTTTTTGGAAACTTTTGAAGGACTCATACCTATACTTCTATTAAAACTGTCGTTTATTGATTTAGTTACAACTGGTAGAACATCGATCCATCGTTTTTTATTTGAATGTGTCATAAACCGGGCTAGTACAGTTTTCAACCGTCTTACATAACGTTCACTAAGACTGGCTTTCAATTTTGAGAAAGTATGATATAATTCGATTTTATTCGATTTTAACATATCCTTTGTCTCTTTACCAAAGAACTCCCCCCCCATGTCTGTGTTAAGCTTCGTCGGCTTACGTTTAGATTTTTTAAATATAGCTAATAGACCGTCTCTAACACTTGGCGCAGATTTTGATTTTAGTTTTTCGGTAAAAAGCATTTTCGAATAACAATCTACAGCTAAAACTATATATTTGTAACCTTGATTTACTCTGGCATAGTCTGCATATACAATTAAATCCGCTGACCACATCCAGTCAATAAACGGACAAATAATTGGTCTCCTTTTGAAAATATGACGTATTGGCTTGTGTAGAGTGTACGTTTTTAATTCTGATAAAGCTTCTTTAACTTCATTAACGTTTTTGTATTTATCGTTTTTAACGTAACCCGAGACTCCGGATATCGAACCCGGATTAGTCAAGTTGAAATACCTCCGTTTAATGTATTTTTTATTCATTTTTCAATTAGTGTAAACTTGTCTTCGAATCGAAGCCAAATACAGGATCCTTCTCCTCCTCCTTCTTGATTATCTTCTTCTTTAGGTTCAGCTATATTACTTTTTAAATGTTTTTCCAAACGTGCTATACTTTGCGGTTCATTTTCTGAAATGTTGTACAAATGCAGGGGAACGGCTTGTTCAGCTAAAGCTTTTATTAAAATATTTGAACCGCTAAGACTGTGAATATTTCTGCTGCCATGAACAAGACTTGATATTAAACTGTGAATATTACTATCCGGATATTTAGTTCCTTTGTAAATTACTTCGCCCAATTCATTCCAACTAAATTCTCCACTCTTTGTTAAGAAAGTCAAAATCTCTGTTCCACATTCCCGTAAAGTAGATGGAAGTTTATCAACCACTATTTCTAAGGCACTCTTCTGTTGTTCGGGAAACTGTTTGTCCATTATTCCTTCTTCAATCAATTTTTCGTACAGTTCGTGCGGTATCACTTTCATAACGATAGCCATTACAATTCAGAAAATGTACACAATAAGGCTTCCTCAAAAAGTCTTGTCAGGACACAAATAAGTAGCGTGGATAGAACTAAATGATTTACAATAAAGTGATTTTTGACACGAGTACTATACAATGCTGTTCGAGTTTTAAAATACCTTGTCAAAATTTTACACTTTTGAATGCACAATTTTTCTTTGCTATTAAGGCTTACAAACTCTGCATTTATAACACACTCGATGATAGCTTTCAATTCGTCTGAATCACAATTTAAAATGAGGCTTTTTCGTTCTCTGGCTTTTGCTTTTAGTAACCTTTTCAGGAATTCTTCGTTCTCTAATATCCGAATCATTTTGAGGAATGTAAATACTTGAGTTTTTTAAAGGATAAATAAAATTTCGAACACGAAAATTATCTTCTGTTGAGGCGTGGTTATCTAGTAGTAAAAACCTGTACGGTTCTTTAGCTACGTCTTTCATCACTTCTCGAAGAAAACAAGGAGAAGAAGGAAAGATTTGAGTATTTAAATGTACCAAAGAACTGGAATCTCTCTGGTTATGAAAAATAATATCATAGGTTGCATTTGTGGCTACTGTCCGTAAGTTTTTCGGAAACACTGACTGAAGGGTTACAATTGCTACAATATTCTCATGGTGTGAACGTCGAATGAAAGTATCATTTATATAAAACAAATCGGCTGCATTTGATTGAAAGTCTAACATTTTATCGTCATAAATTATTAGTTTAAGAGTTCCGTCGGAGTCAGGTATATCTTTATAATCAGATAGGAAATAAATTTCTGGAAAAAGTAATTTGTATTTATCAAATTTTGATTGGTAGCTACGATATACATAATAAATGCTTTTAATCCTATTATCAAAGATTTGATCTCGTTTTTCAATTATTTTAAATATTAATTCAGTTTTTCCGCAGTTGGACTTCCCAATTATCAAAATGGTACAAGGGGTTCGAAGTCTAGAATCGAAAACATCAGGAATCATCTTCTAATTGAAAATGGCCAAAAGCCGTTGATGTATTACCATTACTATCAAGACTTCGTCTTATATCAAGGTTATTATACCCAAATTTTGTAGATGTAAATGGTTTACGAGAAGAGGTGACAGAGACGTTTTCTACTCCCTGGCTTTTAATTAAGTGACGAAAATAATCATGATCTATTCGATTTATAATACCTTTTGGCAATCCTGGAATCCTTTTAGTGTTATTTTTATAAAGTTTACACAATTCACAGTCCTTTGTAAATTCACGATTACAATTTTCACAAGCTCGGATGTAACTATAAACACGTGGTTTTACTGATACAATTTCAATTATATTAAAATCAACAATTTTAAACTTTCCGTGAGCGCATAAATTTTGCTCTGAATACAATTCAGACCGTTTATCCAAATTAGAATAATCAAAATGATTTGATAATCCCTTTAACTTCAAAATAAATTCGCCCTTGCGTAAACCTTTAACGGACAAACATATAGAGTCCGTTTGTGTTAAAATTAATTTCGAATTGGGGAAAGCAATACGTAATATATCATAAAAACCTTGATAAAGTCTTAGTTTTGATAATTCTAATACTACAATTGAACATAAGAAAGGTCTTGAATATCTTATTGTACTTCGCTCCATCTGAAATAGTGAGAGATTTTTATTTACAAAAATTACATCTTTAAAGTTGTGAGCCGAAATGTATTTTAGACAATCCTGTTTTGTTACGCAAGGCTTGATATCGACATAATTTTTTGTATTTCCTAACATAAATCCACAGAAACTGCATAAAAAGTTTTTAATTAGACTGTTTCCTATTACATCATTTTTAATTACAGCTTCACGTCTTAATGAAATAAACTTTTCAATGACGTCTTTAAATAATGCACGCTGTCTGAATTTCAACACGCGGTATATCCGTTCACAAATAAGGCCCATTTTAATATAATATTGTAGATTTAAATAATATGTAACGTAATGGTCCTTTGTATTTAAATCTAAAACTAATCGTTCCTTTTTGAACGGATAATTTATTCGATGGTTTATATTTGAATACATTAATTTTTGATGATTTGAAAGTTCGGATAAATCTACTATTCTTTTATTTACTGCAAGTGGTAGATCATTATGCTCAATATGAAGTGAAGATGGATAAATTAATTTGGTTTCTAAAAAATATCCAAACTCACTATCCTCACTAATATTTTGAATATCTAAGTTCTCAATTTCGTCTTGTGTTAAAAATCTATAATCTGAAACTGGAAGTGGAGAAGTACAGCACGATGCATAAATTGAAGATAAATCTGCAAATAAAATTTCCTCTCTTTCCTCGTCTGTAACTTCATCACAATTTAGTCGTTCAGTTTTTGCGGTTGTCAATTTAACATTTGAAGTTTCAATTCCAGATCGAATTGCCTGTTCAGCAAATAAAATCACATCTGGATTCTTGCAGAATTCAAACTCTGCTTTACTTAAAGCTAAAAATACATCATATGAAAAGCTTGGAAGGCTTACACTGTGCATTGGAGATAATCCTCCCAGATTATTCATACACCACGAAACAAAATTTTGCACTACGGCAATATGATGAAATACTGAAACTTTTAAGTATAACATAACAAAATCTTGAATTGTTTTGCAGTGAAATTGCTCAAAAAGTATACTGCAACGTATTAAAATGTCAACTAATTTCTCATCTTCTGTGTTTTCTTCGTCCAACAAAATTTCAAAAGCCGTAGTTGAGGTGAATTTTAATGAATCTGGATTTAATTGAAAAGATTTTGGGAAATGCATGCTTCTGGTTAGGTTAGCCCATGATGGATTCGTCCCAAAATATTCATGTAATATCGAGAAGGTATTTTGCAGTTCACTACATGAACCACCGTTTAGCGATAATCTATCTACGAGGTCAGGCAATGAAGCATTTAAAAATAAGCTGGAATCAATAAATTTCATTTCAGGAAATAAAGTAAGGGACATTATATTATCTGATGATTTTGATATTATCTTGACTTTTTCTAACCATTCAGGCTTAAGGCTTGATAAAATTAGTTTAGCATCTTTTTCGCTCAACTCGTGTGATATTATTACAAGTTTTACATCATAAATCCTAATGTTACAAAAATTACACAGAATTTCTTTTTCAACATATTTATTCTGATGGTGATGATGAATGACCTTTGTCAGTGAATGTTCTTCAAAATTTCGCATACATCTAAGGCAATAAATGGCTTCATTGTACCTCTGTCGTAATTGTTTAGTAATTTTTAATTTAATTGGGCGGTTTTTTACAATATCTACAATATTTTCAACTTGCTGATACAGAGTTTCAAAAAAGTCTTCTAAAGGTAACTCTCCATCATAGAATCTACTGAATACATTTTTATTTTCTGAATTAACAATGACCATTCCATATGACAGGATTTCGCCATTGGCCGAGTTCTCTGTATATTTTAGATTACGGTTATCGGTGCTTGCTTGCAGTGATGAATATCTTATAAATTTTATAAAGCATTTGAATAATACATCCATGTACATGTGTAGTTTTTTGAAGGTATACAAATCTGATTCTGGAAAAGACATGCGTTTATCATTATTTAATGTCCTGCAAACCTGCTTATGTTTTTTTAAACCACTGTGAAAAAATAAATAACAAGATGGACAAACATCCGTCTTTCGGTAACCAGATTTATTCACCAGAGCTCCAACTGAAGGAATTAGAGCGTAATGATTTTTTTGTGTTTCCCCTTCTCCTTCGGATAAAAAAAGTAATGACACTTTTTGATCAAAATCAAATTCACTACAATACAATGGATATATTTCTGCATTTTTAAATCCAAATACATTAACACTAACACAGTTAAGTTGTTCAAATTCTGGAATACTTTCAATGTTCACCTCACCCTCAAACCCTTTAAATTTCAAGATTCCTTTTTTAATAACGTTATGACAAAGGGTTTGGTATGTAAAAGGCTTTTCTAGTAAACGTTTGAGTCGCTTACGCTGATTATAATTTAATTCATTCCAGCTAGAAAATGGAGCGTCAGGTAAACTTATTTGGTGTCTAAACAATCCAGCCAAAATGCTTAATTTGAAACAATCTGATCGCTCGGTCCTAATATTGATTATCGAAGATTTTTTCAAATTTAATTCCTTTGGAGTTGGCAAATAACCTTTTCCTCCGCGTTTAAATAAAGGTTGATAAATTGCTGCACGTACTTCTACAGAATGAATTTTCTTAATCTTCCATCCGGAACCTTCATTAGTATATAACTGAACGCTTATTGAGAGATATTCCGCACTATTTTTAATAAATTGTTGAATAAAAGCCGGATTTAACTGTCTTACGAATGGACTTATAAATTTGCGTGATATTTCAATATCTTGAGTCTCTTTTGTTAAAGTAGTATAAATTGATATTGACACTTTTAAACCTCTATGGATCTTTATTAACTGTGTAAGTAACTTTAGCAAATCAGAGTTTATTAATTCGAAAACATCTTCAAACGAAAGAAGAGGAATTGTAAACTCGTGGGAAAAAACTAAAATGGTATCTTGGTGGGCTGAATTAACCAACGTAAACATACCAGTCTCCAAATCCTGTGTAGCCTCATTTTTACCCAAGCCTAACTGTGTAATAGGATTGCAGTTTGTGTGTTTAGCTAACGATGAATAAGAATTGCCGCAAAATTGGCAATCATGAGCCAAGTATAAATGGTTCGAATACTGTGCATATCTATAGAAGGGAGGAGCTTGGCAATTTTCATAAGTACAAAAAAACTTACGATTCACTGGACGCTTACGGCTTTCCTTATCTGTGGAATATATTATTTCAATACGAGGACCTCTACTTGGTACCTTTGACATGTTTAAATTTATTATAAAGTTTATTTAAATCTTGTCTAAATCGAATTTAATTTCAGGACAAAAATTACAAACTTAAAACATATTTTTAGCATCATAGGATTTATTACCAAAGACTTTACAAAAATTACACGCAACTAAGTATTGTCGAGTCTCTCACGACCAAGTTGTTTTTTACAATTGATACAAAATGTTTAAAGTTCTACAGAAATAATTAAAATACAACAAGCTTGGAACCCCCTGTGTATTGAATAAGACGTCTACTAACTTGATAAATTAAATTCCCGAATCTTAATCTACAATCAAAACAAAGTGAATTTAAATGGGCGATCTTTATACTATACTCGTAGTCTATGTATCTTCGTTCTATTTTACAACACCGACAGTGAGAAAATTGCGGTTTAGTATAATGCATTTAATCTTCGTCACTTTCAGTATACCACTTTCGTAATTCTTGGCACTTTAATTTATAAAAACATGGTCTGTTCTTGTACGTAAAAATTGCAGCAAATCTAGATTTGTAGCTACATGGATGGCACACACAACTGTCAAAAAACTTGGCTTTTAAATCAATATCTTTTTCACAATCAACACATGCACTTCTAAGTTTACATTTTCGACAAGTTATAATGTGATGAAACTTTGGCTGTTTCATTTTAAAATGTCTCCAACCTCTAGAAGATTATATTGAATAATATAATCCAACTCATTAGCAGTAATGTCTTCTGGGGAATTCAATAATTTTGAATATAGCCAACAAGTCTTTGAATTAATCCGTTTAAATGGTTTCTCGAGTCGACTTAATAGTATAGGTAATTCTTTTGCAAGTCTTTTGTCCCGGCAGTCTAAGCATATTTGCGAATTCCAAAATTTAAAATAAACCTTTATTCCTTCGCATGTGTGACATGTTGATAATTGGCAATATTTGCAGAGCCAGCAGATGTGATTCGGTGGTTGACGCATTGACAATTTGGATACTTATAATCCTTTCCGTAATAACCCAACCATATAAACCCTTCTTCAAATCCCTTGATGCCACTGTCTAATACTATTAAAGCTTCTTTGTGTGTTAGTTGTGTAGGATTTTCTAAATACTTTCTAAATAACGGACAGTTCCATAAATTCCGACGCCCTAAATTAATGAATTTGAGTACTTTTGCGTGAGACGCTTTTAAAACAAACTGAACATCTTTCTTGTATTTACAAACTGAACATCTTCCGTTGCTTGAAAAATCAGTTTTACATAATGCACATAAATATTTATTACAACTTTTACACCGTAAAGTATCCATTTTCATCTTGGGTTTTTTAGAAACACTTTCCAAAGTTCTGCACACAACGGGTGTTTGATCAAATTAAAATCCATTAACATTGAGGCTTCTTCAATCGTTAAATCTTGAGGGGAGTAAAGGTATTTCTGATGTAAATAATTAGATTTCTGTAATCCACGGCCAGGCATTTCCCTCTCTTCTTGAGAGTATTTAAATATATCAATTTTTATATCATTTAAAAATCGCCTTCTGTACTGTATTGAGGGTTGTGCTTTCATAAACCTAGTTTCGTGCATTTTCGTCACATAACAATTACTGCACAAAGTTGGATATTTAAAATATTCTCCTGCTTCTTTCCAACTATAACAAGTAACACAAAAAGTTTGCACGCATTTTTTGCAATATAATAAATAATGCAAAATATCGCAAGGAAGTTTCATTATATAATCCAACGTTGCAATGTTCGAACTATAAGTTATTCTAATTCTCGAATAAACTTCCAAAGTCTTTGACATAAAGGATGTTGGATTAAATTAAAATCAAGCAAGAATCCTGCTTCTTCAAGTGTCAAATCTTGGGGAGAGTAAAGGTATTTTTGATGTAACACATTTGATTTACACAAACTGCGGCCAGGAAATGCTCGCTCATCTTCGGCAAAATTATACCAATCACTTTGAATATCCTCTAAAAATGTCCGTCTATAATTAATGGTTGGTTGTGGTTTCTTGAGTTTCTGTTGTTTTTCTTTTGTAAAACAAACAATACATAAATTCTGGTATTTAAAAAATTGGCCTGCGTCCTTACAGTTAAAGCAAGTAGTGCAAAAAGTTTGTACACATTTACTACAGCGTAGTAATTGATGAGAATCAGTACAAGGTAGTTTCATTTTTAAAATCCAAGACTGGTGTACATAATTTGAGATCTACAAGACACATGATAACTAAACAACCAAACATTCCAACGAAGAAACACAAACACGGTAATAATCCCTCGTCCATTATTGCCAAGCTTCAGTGAATAACAGTAACATTATCGCACATTGGAACATCGCAAGTCAAAGGACACAATAAGCTTAAGAAGGTAAGTGCCAACAATGCTTCATATGCTAACACAAAGCAAATACCTAAACAAATGTCACAACCATCCATTTCTGTAGTTCAATGTCAATGCAAATAAAATGTAGAAATGTATTTTTTAAGATATGGATGCTTTATTAAATCATAGTCAATGAGATTTGCACAATCTTGAAGGGTCAGACTGGTAGGATTGTGTAAAAATTTCTGATTCAAGTAGCATTGTTTCATTTGACTTCTATTAGATACTTGTCTTTCAAATCTTGCTAAATTTCCAAAACGTAATTCGTCTAAAAGTTCAATTCTAGCATATAAGTCGTTATTCCTATAATAATCTGAACTCGATCTTGCAAACTTGTAATAACTCGCACGTTTTGATTCTAAATCGATAAATGATGATGGTAGTTTCATTTTAAAAATCCAGATCGAATATGAGCTCGTCACCAGAAGAATCAAATTCGACTTTTGTTATTACACTTTCATTCGTTTGATTAGATTTTTTTGTATTGTCCGTAGAGCATCCAGCGGTTTTATTTTCTAAACTGGCCTTTTTAATTTCAATCTCTTTGATCCATTCTTCACGGAACTTTGCAACTTCATTTAAATTGTCGTCAATTTGTTCATTTACAGTTTTTTTACAAATTACAGTTTCTTCTACTCCCAACTTACTCATTTCGTTTAAATATTCTAGATATGTAATAAGAAATATTGGATTGTTAAATCTAGAAATCTGCAAGTAATTATCTGTAAATATATAATCTTCAATCCGTTTACATCTAGTAAGTGCAGAATATGCGTGATTATAATATACTTCTTTATCTGTTAATCTTATTACAGCTTTTGGCAGAGTCAAAGACTGACATTTGTGGTTGGAAATAGCCGCTGCCAATTTAAGAGGGAATTGTTTATATGTAATTGATTTACCATTCGGAAATGTATAGGTTGTTTCAACCGGTGGAATCGGAATACATTGTAACTCAACTCGAGGACCAATATATGAGCTAAAATCGCAGAAAATTACTATAGGGAAATCACGATTTGGAACTTGATTTCTATGAAATAAAAGTGAATGGACAGTTCCTAAACTCCCAGATACTAAATGATTATTGGAATCCAAGTTACGATTTAGTAAAACAGAAGCTGATGGGGACAAGTAAATTGATAATTCTTCAGGTAATGAAGGATGATATGGGCTTCTTTTGTATTTAGGAGAGATTTTTATAATCGGATTATTTAAAGCTTTTAACTTTTGGTAATTGTAAGCTTCACACTCTGCGTTGTAAGGAAAAATGCGGATTGCACTGTCAAAAGTCTGAATTTCTTGAGCTGACAAATTCCTAATCAAACGCGAATTCAAAAGAGAAATATCAGAAGGTGTGACTCGCCTTTGACGAAGATTCGTTAATAATTGTACAAACTTTGAGTCACTTTGTCGTACTGTTTCATTTAAAAAAAAGAATGTGAATTTACGAAATAAAAATGCACCGTTGCTTTCAAATTCCGGTAAACTATCAGGATCAATCCATAGACTTTTTCCAGTAGGATTTTCTAATTGTACGAAATCTCCGAAAGCCCATATTTTGACCCCTCCATACGGTTGTGTATTTTGACGGAGTAACTGTAACTTTAAATTTATAAAATTCAACAAGGCACAAGAAATAAAACCCAATTCGTCTAAAATTAAAACGTCCAACTTCTTTATTTTTTCGCGTAATTTAAAATTAACTTTGGCTGTCCTCAAATGTTCTATATATTCATTCTCATTGCAAATTGGAATGTTTAAATAGCTATAGATTGTCGAGCCATTTATACGACTTGATGATATCCCGGTTGGTCCACACGCTTGATAATTAATACCACTTAATTCAAGCTTTTGGCAAGCCAATTCTACAATATGACTCTTGCCAACGCCTGCAAATCCCAAGCATGCAATTAAGCTTTGGGACTTAGACTGTATGCTTTCTTCAAGTGCAGACAAAACTTTAACTTGGCCGTCGGTTAACTGAACTTTTTTTAATGGGCCTTTAATCCAGCTAGGAATCTGAACTTTATAATGCTTTCTGTTATTATTCACAAACTCTGCGTATTGTTTGGGTGTTTTAGATTTAAAAACTTTGTAGACTTCAACGTGATTATAAATTTGTTTGTTGGAGGGTGAAGGCACTGAAGTCATCTGAAAGCTATTGCTTTTAGACTACTGCAATATTTTCTCCGAAATCTCCCTTCTTTTATACTTATTCATTCATCCTTTCTCGATTAAGAAAGAACAATCCTGTATGGACGAGAAAAGAAGAGAAACTTCTAGAAAAATGTAGAAGGTTCGTGTAGCAGTCTCTAGAAGCTTTTCGATCCTTCTTGTTCAGTGTGGAAGGTTCCAGTTACCTTTTCTGGAGTAGCCTCGAGGCTTTTAGTACCACCTGGTCGAGACTAGAAGGGTTGAGAAACTTCTCCTAGCATTTAGAAAGAAGTAGAAGCTTCTGGTACTTAAATCTAGAAGAAAGTAGAAGTTTCTAGATTCTTCTAAACCTTTTTAGAACTTTCTAGTATGCTTTTCTTTATTTTTTACAAAGTTCAAATGCCTTCTAGTATGTTCCAGAAAGTATGAAGTACTGCCTATATAAACAGCCACCTTGTCTGTAGCTTTTCTCAGTTTACAGCCTCTGAAGGCCAGAATTGGTTCCGTCGAAATGGAATCCGTCAATCCACCTGATTACTGCGGGGAAGTGGCCGTACAGCCTGTAGTAAATCAAGAGGGCTTGCTGGAACTGGAGAAATGGATTGCTTTAGTGGCTCAAGGAATTCAGAATAATTCTGCAGCCGCCGAAAATTCGGAACCAACGACCGTATTTGTACCGTACTTTCGAGAGAAAGATTTTTTCAACAGTTCAGACACAATTAAATTTGGCAAAGTGTCCATGCGAAAATTTGTTGACCCCGAGAAAGGATGTACATTCATAAACTGGATGAAAGAAAACGACCCTGCCGGCCACCCTTCTGCCAACGCTGACGTTGATAAGATTCGCAATTCCTATCAAAAGGTATTTTTCTAATCGCGAATTTGTTTCTCTAGTTTTAAATCCTTACTTTGTTTAGGTCTCCATGTATGAGCTAGATGAGTTCATTATGAAACTCAAGGCCATTAAAATGGAAGTCGAGGGTACAAACTTTCGAGAGGAAATTCCTCGATTTAAGCAAAACGAGTTTGCGGCCTTGAAAAACAGAAAGACTGACAACTTTTGGCATGAATCATTGACTGAGATTATGGAATCTGGAAATCTGAAGATGAGGCCCTATAAACATCCAGACGGGTCCTACTCTGTAAAAATCCTTGCCCCTCGGATCTGCCAAAATAAAGGTTATGACTGGAACGGTATTTGTGTGACATTTGCATGGGGACTTTTTGTCACTTTTTTCGACACTCTCAACCAATTTCGATCCGAGATTGAAGCCAAGGAGTCGACTGCAGAAACAACTTGTGACTGCGCATATTGAATTGGCCATTTTGCATTTTGCCATTATATATTTATGATCGGTTTTGCCAATTTCTTTTTATTTTGAATATTTTAATGATATAATTTCAATCTGTTTGCAAAAATGGATTTCAATCATGATTTGTACTACTTTTGAAGTTGGTCTTGAATAAACATGATTTAAAACTATTTAAAACCTGCCCTTTTTTTTTAAATTTAAGTGCATATAATCTCCGTGTACATTACATGATAATAAATAAATAAATACACAATTGGTTTCGTTTTTAGTTTGGTTTTTTAATTTTTAAATTTTTAGGTGTTTTCAGGATTTTCTTCAAGTTTTTATACATTATACAGACATAAATTAAGTTCAAACATCAATAAAATTGTCAATTTTAGAAATATTAACAAGTGACACTTATCTTCTATGGAATGTAAACCTTTAAATCAAATACATTGTACATTAATTTTAAACCATTAAACTTAAAACTGCCTAAGAATATTTCAGCCAGAACTTATTTTTTTGGATTTTTGAAAAGGTAATTTTTGAAAACTTATTTCACATTACAGTTATTTTTAAACAGTTTTGTATTTTAAAAATCTTGTACTGTAATTTTTAAATGTACGTTGCATTTCCAGGTTAATCTCAAGTATAAAACATCCCTGGCATCCTGACATTTACATCATACGAAAGGACATTGAAAGGAGAATAGCAGAAGAAGACGAAAGAAAGATGTGAGTACAGATCTTTTACTTACTAATAGTATTGAATACGTCAAAAGATTGGTTGAAAACGAAGGAAGGAGGTTTATCATAAATATAAAATACGAATGAGGGGTCGGAAAATTGATAGTAGGTGGTTTCAGGCAGGTAGGGTAGTCCAATTATTTGGAGTAAAATATGAAAAAGGGTCGTCCTTCGCTCCTCGTAAATCTCCTCTGTCAGCACATCCTTCTCTCAATGGTTTGATTGCGGTTGAAGGGCCCGAAAAGCCGCTAAAAATAATCAATGAATTTATCATTAGTTAATAAATCACAGAAGAAGTATTAAAATCTAAAGCGGCAGTGAACGGATTTTAAAATTAAATGGAAGTCTCTTAGTTCAATAGACAATTTAAAATTAAATTACCTTGACATCTTTTTAATGCCTTTATTTCTTTTTGCTTTCTCTTGTACTGAACTCCAGTGAAGCTCAGTCGGTGGGAGAATCCCACATACTCTTCTATGAGGCTGTCAACATGATACTCCTCGTTCCCTTTAGCTTCCTCCTCAAGCTTGGTGATTTCCTGATCTTTTTTCACAAGATCGGAAAGCAATTGATTGTTCTTGAGAGTTAAATTTGTAATCTTCTCATCAAACTCTTGACACTGAAGCTCACTGTAAGCCAAGTCCATCTGTAGGTTCTTGGCTTCGAATTCCACCTCTTTCTTTTCTGCAACAAGAGCCTGCACTTCATTTTCCTTGGAACTAACTTTGGCCCGTAAATCCTTGATAATTTTGTTCTGGTTTTCAACTTTTGTGTTAAAATCTTCCTTTTTCACCTCGAATTCGGCTTTCAACTTTTTGATTGAAGCCCTGTATTTTGGGCTTACATCATTGAACTTGTTTCGCCAATAACCAATTCCGAAATTCTCCAGAATTTCAGAAGTCGGCTTTGTATCTTCCTTTTCAACACAAACTGCCAAATCTCCAAACTCCATAGCCTCGTCTTGTTTGTAGAGTTGAAACAAAGACTCCATATTTTTTCCAGTTGACACTGGAGTCGGAATACGATTTGCAGAAGTATTCACAGTTTCGACATCAGAAGGACACGTCGGGGAGTAGGGCTCTTCAGGGAATACTGGCACACATTCAAAGTCACTGTTGTAGTAGTGTGCAGGGGTGGACGGAGAATAAACTTGGATGTTTTCTGCCATGATACTCGTAACTTTTAAACAAAATTTTCGGTACTTGAATGTTTTAGATTCGATTTTGATTCTCTGAATCTTCATTGAATGGAATTGGGAACAAGAATGATGCTGCCTTAAAAATCCATGCTTATTTATGTGGAAAAGTTCCAGGCTCTTGCCTGGAGAATGAAAAAATTAATAAGATTTGACCAGTCGGAGTTCCGTTAGTTTTCCCGTTAGATTATTTTAAATCTATTTGTTATTCATAAATAAAGCCCACGATCAGAATTAAAAAAAATCATAAATATATTATGCCCTTCCCTTCTGGAGAAACCTACATCTTTCCTCCGAAGGTTTTGGAGTCTGTTGATTTCAAGCAGATAATCTGTCATTCGGAGACAGGACAGAGAAACAGGACTCGAATAACAAGTTGAGCTCCTCTGTACAGATTCCGTTCTAACTTCTTGTTTCATGGAGATTGAAAAAAATTAATAGGACTAGAACAGTCAAGATTCCGTTAGTTTTCCCGTTAGATTATTTTTAAATGATTTATTATTCATAAGAAAAGCCCACAATCAGAATAAAAAAAGTCAAAAGTAAATTAAATTTTCCTACAAAGAGCTCTTCTGTTCTGCAGGAACCTACATCTTTCCTCCGAAGGTTTTGGATTCTGTTGATTCCAATCGAATAACGTAGCATTCGGAGAAGCTGACAGGACTCGATTGATTAGTTGAGCTCCCCTGCAGAGATTCCTCTCTAACTTCTCGCCCAGAGTCTCCTTGTAGCCCTAGAATAAATAAATAAGAATTATTATTTATTATTGACCTCAATTTTATCCTAAAAATATTCACGCCACATCGTCAAACTCATTTTATTGTACTTAAACTTTTTACAAAAAACTTACTCCGTCAGGGCATACAAATCCCACATCTTGGTTCTCTCGCCTGGCATCTGGCACACCTGTTGGGGTAGCAGTAGTTGCCGTGTCATTGCTCGACGTACTCCCTATATTTAAATAAAAAATGACATTGATGGATGATTATTTTAGGTTCAGAAAGCCATGAAAACAAAGAGATCATAGTTCAAAGCTAAAATGATAATCAGTTAAAACGGGATCTTTTTAGAGAGGGTGAGAGGAGAGATAAGAGAGAGAGAGTATAGCAGCTTACCAGTAGGGTATACATCCTTATGTGTGGTATAGTAGGGTTGAGGTGTAGTAGGGTTGGCTACTACTGCCGTTGTTGTTGGTCGGCTTGCTGCTGTGAATATACAAAACACACAGGGCATGTAATGAATTTACTTCGAAATTACATAAGACTAATATGCTTATACTCATACATATACAAAATCTATGTATTTTATCTACTGATTTTTTAAAAAACAATTAAAAAACTTACCGAATTTTTCAAAGGCAATGCATCTGGCAGTGCTCCTGAATACAATCCTAATTTGGTCGGTCCATTTGTCCTTGTTCTCAGGAGAAATGCACCTTGCATCTCCTCCCCTTAATCCGATGAACAAGCAACCCTTGGTTTGACATTGTGTGCAGTTGGAAATATTTTCACAGGAACCGAGTACTCCAGGAATCAAGTTAATGAAAATTAAAATTCCAAGTAAAATGCGGGCCTCCATTTTTGCAAAGTATGTCCTAACTTCTCGGCACGCACTTTGTCTATGATTATGCCTAAGTCCGATGGATGAATGTAGTAACACATCATCTTTAGCTGATTAGGCTAAATATCGGGTTTCGGTTATGTCCAGCAGTATGAGTCATGCAGTTGGACTCGAATCATATTTTACATGTGTCTCATGCGTGAACTACACGCACAGATCTTTAGAATATTTGTTTAACCTAACATTCGCATTTTAATTTTGAATGCAAAATGTGCTCATCTTATACAGCTTGCTTAGATTGTCTAAGCAGTTCCCAGTGCCAATTCTTCATTGCAACTAACACTGAAGGAAAGTGTCTGCAGGGCCGTAACATAACTGGAGAATGGGAAGCAATTCTCAAATCTGGAGATGAATTGTTCTGTCCTCCTTTCGGAGCACCAACCCCGAAATCAACTTACATTATTCTGAGTAAGCATCAATTTTTCATCTATTTTTTTTTGCCTCGCATTACGCTCATAACCTTACATTTATTTGTTGTAAAGTTGCAGTGAGCTTTGCCATGATTCTCCTAATCTTTGGAGGATTTCTTCTACAGAAATATGGCAAGGAACTGTCCCTACGCTGGCAGCGTCGAGATGACCCGGAGGTGCCCGAGACATTCGAGCTGATCAGCCTCACCTCTGCCGAAGAGACCCCCGTGTAGCATGCCATTCACTTGACCTTGTTTGCAAAAACATTTAAGTCCAGGATTAAAGCAGTCCATTTGATTGGTTTGTATTTTTGTAGAGCGTTTATTTACATGGCAAACTCAGGATTGATTGACCCAGCGTCTGAATCATTGTGACCCAGTGTCTTTTGGCAATTATTTTTTGCACGGGAAATAATGGCCCATACCCATACTATATGGAAAATCAATGCATCCAACATACTACTATTATTTGCATGTCACCAGTTTTTTTAGTAAAGGAAACGATCGGGTGTATTTAAAATTATTTAAGTGTTATTAGATAACATAGCTACTGACATAGATACTGATTAAATATAGTATTTGAAAATCTTCATGTTGCCCAACCCAGTCGGGAAGTTTTAAAGGGGTTATGTTGAACCCAAGAAGGCGAATTGGTTTTTGATGTCGGTTAATTTTAACTCTGCCAACTCCCTGAAAAACGCATTTAAAATGTCAAGTCCTTCCTTTGCACAATCTTCAAAGTTAGTGTAGGAAGGTCAATGGTTTACTTACAGTTCAACCCAATGAATGAAGTTGTAGCGTCCACAGATCATGATTTTGAGTTTCTTGGTTGGCGTGTAAACTCCCTTGGTGTGTTTGAGGCACTTCATAATCAGATCTTTAGTCGGGTGACCTTCAAGTCCCTTCCAATTTTTAACAGGCTTGCTCGCAGCCCGAGTTAGAACTGGGTAGTAGTGAAACCATTTATTCTCCACCCTATTGAGCCAAGCAAATGTCTTCCCGAAGACGATGTCAGTTTCTGCTTTGTTGAAATACATGAGGACAACGTGCTTGTTCTTCAGGGTCCCCTTTTTGACCATGTCTCGGTAGGTTTGGATGATCCGTGTGAATGGAGCGATCCCTGTCCCTGCGGCTATTATCAACATGGTGTCCATATCTGTGTGCATGAATTCCATATCGAAGATACCTCGGGCAGGACTGATTCTGTAATGAAAAAATTAATCAGTTAACTTGGTCAGACTGTCTGACCAAGTTAACTAATACTAATCTGACTCAGACATGTGTAGTATTAGATGTGTCACATTTTGCTTTGTTCTCTGTAGTATAATTGTGTGGGTCTGTTACTTGAGCTCTGTGTGTCGGTCGCCCTTGTCCTTCGGAGTATCCAAAAGCAATGGTCCCATTGCTCCAAGGGAGTTGAGTCGAATAACGAAGGTCATCGTCCCACGGGTCCCCGGTGTCCTAATCTTGACCTTCTTCTTCGGGTTTCTCACGATCGGAAATACGATCGGGGTGAATGGGCGAATAACGCCTACAGTTGATCACATCA